>WHPZ01581570.1:0-18125 GCA_016617965.1 Macrosiphum rosae
TCATTAAGGTTATGGTCCTCGGCGCTCATTAACGTTTGAAGTTTGTTAGTGTTTTATTTTTTACAAAGAGGACCTACGATTAATGTATTAATTATAATATACACAGTTTCGCGGAGTTATAAAAATTGGAATATCGTATAATTCGCATTGTTATAGGTAATATTGTCGTTTGTATTGTTTTATGCCATGGCCATATCGGTTTTTAAAGCACCATGACGCCGATTCAGAGATCGAAATATAAAATTTTTTTTATGCTTAGCTTCGGTTCTAAGAAAAATATATATTTCGCTTCCGATTTTAATCAGCTTTAAAAAAATGAGATTTCGGTTCAGATTTTTAAAAGAATGATTTGCTAAGTGGTTAAGTTATGACTTAAACTACTACATTGTCAATACGACCCGATATTCAATACCGATTTTTAACTATGTAACCATCAATATTAAAATTAAAATTGGGGCAATAAAATGTATATATTCTAGCTTTAGTCCCGAAATAATCAATGAATTTTTTATGTTATATAAGATTTATACACCGATTGTAATGTATAGGTATTAATTGTTTATTAATTAAAAAATATCAGTATAGGGTAAGTCATAGATACATATTATAGTATTAAACTCAACCGGTAAATATCGGGTACAATTTACAAAAAAAAAAAAACATGGGTTCCGATGAAATTAGAGATATATAGTGTGACTTACATATTTTAACATTCGATCATCAACAGGCAGGCGTCTATGACATTTTATTATTACGCATTTATGTTTATAATGTTCGCACTGTAAAAATTCGATTGAGTACCCCCAAACCATTTTACTATATATTTTAGCGTTCCATACATTACTTTTTAAATTGAATGCATAGGACTGGTACGCTACTTCAACCAATCGTTTGACCACACGTCTAGTCTACTCGATTGGTTTATACAATATTATTATTATCGAGACATTTAAGATAAAAGTAACAATGAAAATTCAAAAATTTTTAATATAAGAATAAGTTTGTTCACTACGTCAAAAGTACATACCTATACCTATCTGTTTGGTTAGGTAACTATTTGTTTAGGAACTGTATTATTTTGTATAATATAATA
Source organism: Macrosiphum rosae (assembly GCA_016617965.1). Classification (NCBI taxonomy): domain Eukaryota; kingdom Metazoa; phylum Arthropoda; class Insecta; order Hemiptera; family Aphididae; genus Macrosiphum; species Macrosiphum rosae. The sequence continues at coordinate 1,094 of WHPZ01581570.1, forward strand.
TTATGAAATGTTTGCTGGTATATGACAACTACATGGGGGATAAGGAAGGATTTATTCAAAAGTAAGTCATAGGCGTTTCGTGGAAGATTTTTTTTAACATACTTATTATGGTACTTGTTTGTTATCGCCCCACCATCGAGTCGTATAACATATTTGATCACCCTCTTCGTCAGCAGCCTTTTAATCTACATTTCCGGTCGTTTCGGACATTTGATATTTCTCCATGTCTCGATATAAATATGACGTGTAGGTTAGTCCTGTGAAAGATCTATGTGTGATTTCAAGTGCATACAAACAGAATGGTTTGTCTAACCAAACGTATAAGGTATTTTATTGTAAAATATCGCTAAAAAATAATTTTGACGAGTTATTTCCCGCAATATTTATTACTGAATACTAAACCATATTACTATAACACAAACGCATTGCACGGTATTCGCGGTCACTCGCTAAAGAAAAATCAAACCTTATAGCTTTGTTATCACAGGCACATCGCGCTCAAAGGAGGTAGATATTTTATTGTAATAACATTTTGATATAATGAAATTTATTTTTACAATAGAAATTTTTGGGGTATAAAAAGTGATATTTTTTCCGTCCTCTTCGCTCCGCTACTGTACGAATCGTCAAAAGCCCACCGAAAATAATTGACCGACAAGAGGGGCGGAGGAGGTGACGCGTACATATGCGGCGAATATTAGCGAAACTCGTCTAAACATGTCAACGCTTTTGCGAAGACGACGTCTGCACGCCTCGTCGCAGGCGCGGAAAATGGCTTTTGAATTGCCAGCCGATACGCACAGCGGCGTAACCTACAGCATAATGTGATGATAATAATATTATGATATGTATACAGCAGCAGTAATATCGCCTATCGGCGTAACGTGGCACGAAAATAAATATTATTTCAGACCGACAGAGGCGGCATTTCAATGGAACTTACCGACGACGCGACGACGACGCGCGCCAGCAACACGCGCGCCGCCGAAGCTTTTAGACATCGTATCACAACACAATAATATTATATTATATATTATACACTCCCACTGTATTATACGTGTGTATGCGGATTTCGTACGACGCTAATGGCATTCGGTTGTGTACACGATATCGTATCATATTGTACGAGTTATATTATATTATTACATGTATAATATTCGCGCTCGCGTTCTCTATCCCTCGAAATCTCGACGCCGCCGTCGTAGACGACCGAGTGTATTATTCATATTACACACAAGGTGTAGCAAAAATACCTGACGGAAGAACGTATGACGACAATTGTTTAAACTAATATGATAAGTAAATAATTTAAGAAATATACTCATGGCAGCAAATTCTCAAAAAAAATATTTTGAAAAAGTTTATTACGTTCCGAGTTCATTTGATCAAAAAAAAAATCGATATTTTAAAAAATTCTAAAAAATAAACTACTTGACTTAGATAAATGTTTTTGCTATCAAAATTGTTCTCATAATCAGATTCACAAATTGGTTATTTTGAACTCCAAAAAAATTTAAATCAAATTTAATTTTTTTTATTTTCAGTGTTAAAAAATAAATATAATTATGTGTACAATATATGTGTAGCGCAAGTGACTATGAATTATATATTATACAAAAAAAAAAAATTTTAATATTGATTAGAACGAAAGTTATTCCAAAAGTCAATTCTATCTGTTACACCCTGTATATAATATTATATACATGCACATGAGTGCAAGTGTTATTATGTGTGTGTGTGTGTGTGTGTGTGTGTGTGTNGAGTGGGTGGGGTACTATATATATATATATATATATGTAGATGTACTATCTGATGACAATCGTCATCGCGTTATCATATTATAATAATATACTGTCATTACTTGTTACTAAACGCGAGACGAATCGTTATTGTTGTCTGCGCGGCTTTTGTTCAACTGAGCGACTCGAGAGCACTAGACCGGTCGTATATGCGGCACCGATGATCCGGAGTTAAGTGTTCGAGTTACGCGATATAATAATAAATTATTACGAAAGTGGATATGCTCAGCGGCGCTGCCAAGGATCGTACGCGTAACGATTAATTATTTTTGAACAAAACATTTGGTTGTTATTTTTTTTTCAACAAGCGCCATTTTCGTTAAACACTGTGTTACTGTCGCAAAGATCGTATTAAATGCATTTGTAGCTATCACCAGTATCGCTTGGCTTTTAACAAATACAATTTAAAATTATAATTTACTACACGTAAGGAACCAACAAAAATGTCTGTCCTAGTGATTTTTTTATTTTTTTCTGGACCAAAGTCAAAAACTAACGGGGAATTTTCTTTTTGAAAATAATTGCACAGTCATAGAAATTCCTCAAATAAATACATAAGTTGGGGAATGCGATGGTCACTACCACTCACTTGTCAATAACAACTGTCAATTGAAAAAAATTTTATATAATATTATAATTAATTTAATATTAATATATTATTATTTATTAAAAATTATTTTGCAATACGATTATTGCACAAGCTTTTATTTGGCTTAGTGACCGACCTTTAGTTAGTATCATAAATCTATAAATATGTACATAACGTCATGTAATATATGTGTGTGAGAATGTAAATTTATTCAAAAACTCGTGATCGTCAATCTTACCTGTGGATCGGCTTCGGTTCTCTGCGCGAAATTAATATTCGTCCTGACAGTCCGCTCGCGTAGGTCCTGTGTCGGCCTCGAGTTGTTTCCCAGTGGAGCTTTCGGGTGTTCCACCGAACCTTGAGATAATTTCCTTAAGTGGTACATCTGAAACAACGGCGAGACGACGGTCGGGTTAGGTTGGGTTTCGTTCGTGCGAATATATATGTATAATACAGGCGGCTAGCAGTGCAGTGGGCTAGTGTGTCTACTCGAATGATAAACAAATGAAAAAAAAAAAAAACCAACGCGCAAAGTCGTGCGTACACTACAAGAGGAGGTCCTTTTCATTAATTCAAAAGCGACAGTTTTAACGGGACGCGTCGTTCCGGAGAGCAGTGAGTGCGATGGGCAGAGAGAGAGAGAGAGAGAGTCAGCGTTACAGCAGAGAGAGCCTGCGGCAGAGGAATGGGGAAAGCAAGAGTTCAATAGTGAGCGAGTGGTTAGAGAGAGAGGTGGGGAAAGGAATTTGACGAAAAAAATTATACTAAACAAAATATGTGAGTTTGCTCGTCCTCGCATCACCACCGCAATTAATCGTATCCCGCCGCTACCGCCACCGCGGTCGTGTTTCCATTACCGCGCGTTCACATAATAAAATATACATATTATATAGGTAGGGGGTATATGCACTCGCCTCGCGTCTGGTTATGTAAATGGGTTTGTTCAGCACTATCCACACGGTCGTCTCCCAGCAGCCGGGATGAGTGGTCGATCCTTCGTACGTCATGTAGTATTTGATGTCCGGGAGCATCTCCCTGATGGATATGTCCTTTATCGTACGGAAAGAACCTGTCGGCAGAGATAAAGAAGAAAATATGTGTTAAAAAATTAAAGTAGAATACGCGGAGTCGCGAAATATCATCGTCGCCATCATATTATAATATAATATACCACTATATAGTGGTGCAGGTTGTTATTATAACAGATGGTTTTTGGAAATCGGGAAGCGTAAATGTATAGTGATCCGAGAGCCGCACGAGGTGAGCAAAAAATCCAATTAGATCGTCCTACATATTATAACATTATCGATATGATTGAAGTGGGTTTACATAGTCTGCCACTAATATGATGCGAAACACGATAGGTTATTTCTGTAGTAAAACCGGTCAAAATGTACTTATAACTTTTGTAATACCAATATACCATTTTAATAGAGCAGAACCTACAAATAATGTCGTTTTAAAGACGACAGAACATTTCGCCTATAGTTTTAGAAAATCTGTAGATTTACTGATTTATTACTACTGTTCCATTTGACATAAGCATTACGATTTATTCTATCGATGTACACGATTTTGAAAATATTAATTTTCTGATAATGTTATAAAATCATTATAGTCAATAAATAACAACATTTTTGAAAAATGATATTATAATTTTTCAATTTTACTTTTTTCATGACAATAACATACGTTTTTAATTTTATATTACAATATAAAAATCGGATTTCGTACGATCAGTCATAAGTATTTACAGATGAGTGAAGTAATAGAACAACATTTTGTGGAATACACGTCATGAGTGTCATTTCCGTTCACCAATATTTAAAATAGCTCCTTATAATAGTTATAACTAGGTAACTAACTGTACTTATGATCATAGTTTCAAATGTTTTACAAAAATATTCCTCGTTTAAAAGAATCATTCTTTTAATTACTTTTCCCAATATGGTAATACGCTATATACTTCAAGCGGTTCAAATAAATACACGTGAAAAATGTGCGATAATTTTATTTTATTAAAACAGTATTAATATAATATAAAATAGGCATATGTTTCCATTTAATGATTCTCATTCAACTATTCAAGTTTGTAACTTATTTTTAAAAAAAGCCCGAAAAGTCGTATTTACAAATTCATAAAAATACTAAAAGTTCAGCTACCAATAGCCACCTTTTCCAGGCATATATGAATATATTATCATAATCCCAGTAAAAATCTTTTACACAAATAAGAAGTCCTACTATGTTCCAGGAAAAATCAAAGATCCCCTTTAGACATCCTGATGTCAGTGTCCTTAACCTATAATGATATCCATGAGAAAACTACGTAGGATGCTATAGATTATAGTAAGTTCCCCTAAGTAGTTGGGAACCAATCGGACTTTTATGTAATGTATCCGGAAAGGTAAATAATATACTTCCTGTCGGGAAATCCCTAATGGACCTAACCTATTGGACTTTTATGGGAAGTACACGAGAAGACTTGTGCTGTTAACACTCGTCGAACGTTCGCTTCAAAATGTATTAAGAACATTATGTTTGTGATAAAAAAAAATAGCATATGAACATAATATTATTTACTTGGTTACGAAAACATCAAAACATCAACCTAGTTATTTAAGTAATTTAATAAAATTGGTAAATTCAACGATATATTTACAGAAAACTATCTTAAATGTAATACAAGTAAAACAATGTGAGAAATCCATCCAAATAGATAGGTAGTACACAATTGTTTATTCTCCCGAGTCTTATAATTAGTAAAATAAATAGAGAACTGAAATAGGCGCATAATAATTAAATGCATTTTATTTTTAGCATAATATCAAGATACGATGATTCGAGTTAATAGAACACTTTATGAGTTGAAATAAATCAACTCATAAATCAATAATTCAGTAGGTTTTATTACTGTGGGGGAGGGAGGGTATACGGTTGGTTTAGAGCACGAGTATGTGAGGCAAGGATTTGCCACTAATAACCTAGGCGGTCACCCATCCGGGAACTAGTGGCATCTAGCACTCAGAGCACGTCAGTCACTGGAGCCAGACACCAAGCCACCATATTATATTTGTCCATACTATGTTTTCAATTTTTTTTTTTGGATTTATTTATTATTTTTTACTTCGACCTTTTATAAATTCTCGACTACAATATTATAATATATTGCAAGTATTACTGTTGTGCGTGTGTAATAATATTATGTTATACCTACGATTGTTATAATATTATTGTTGTAGGCAATGCGCACGTCCCGCGGTTTATACTGCGGCGTCGTCGGACCGCGGCGAGTTATTATTATGATAATGCACTGCGCGGGGAACGGATCGTTTATTAAAAGACATAAATCGTCCGCGACGTTTCTCCAATTTTCTGCTTGTCAAGGAGATATGCATCAGACTTATCCCGCCGGACATGTGGAGCGATGTATATTACACGAGGAGTACCTATATAATATAATGTATATATATATTTATTATGTTGTCGTACGACAATCGGCGTGCACACTGCGAGCGCACTTTTTACACTGATGCACTGTTATCGAGCAATTTGTCGGGGTGAAAAAAATTCGCGTCACGTACTTATTTTTACTCGACGTATGTCCTGCGAACACCGAACCAGCGAGAGTATATACCCGAGTACCGTCGCTATTAATCCTGTTACGACGACGACCACGACCCCGCGGCCTTTACCCCGGGACTTTATCAATAAATGTCGTCATTTTTTAGCACATAAGGCTGGTCCAGACCTGTTCTCCCATCGTCGTCGTCGTTGATCGACCCACAACACGAGTGCAGTCGTGGTACGCCGTCCGCGTCCGGTCCGCTGTCGGAGGTACTTTTTTAAGTGTAGCAAACAAAGCTGCGTCGGTCAGTGGGAAACGTCGTCGGACACGAGGAAACTCGAGACGACCGCCAACGAGTAGATAACGAAAATACATTTCATGTGCCGTCACAAGCTTGTATAATATTATGCTGCCCTCGAAATATTTAAACACGTGTAGAACAAGTATGCTAGGGGCGGATGGGGGGTTCAATTTTTTTTCTGTGGAAAGATGGGCAAAACAATTTGCAACATGTTTTTACACAATATATTATAATATGCTCCTAGGATGTAGTACTTAAAGCTGATATGTATGGAATTTACTCCACCCCTTCAACCATATCATACATAATATTAATATGTACATACAATTTATATTTGGAAACATGATGTCTATACGCTATAATGTCTTCTATTGATATTGACAGTACACTACAAATTTTACTCGTTGTATGTCCGATTTTATAAAAACTAAAAAAAAAAACATAGAAAGTTCAAAATTTAAAACGTAATTAGTAATTAATGATGTTCTATGTAAATAACCTGGCAAACATTATTAAAACAATTGTGGTCGTACATTGTTTACCAAAAACATCCCATGGAATTATGAATATCCGTTTACAAACCAGCACAGAGGGGGGGACAATACATTACAGAAATAACATAATACATAACTGCAGTGTTTAGGGGAAGTACGTCACCCTCCTAGATCCATAACGGAGCACAAGCTACACTGCAATTTGGTGTGATTTTTATTTAGAATTTTATTTCGAAACAATCAATTTGTCGTTCAATTTTTTACAGAAAAACGGATGTCTTTTTTTTATTTCGTATATTTTTGCAAAATAATAACATTTTTTGATTTGGTTTGTTATACTTGTACCTATTATTTTTTGACAAATATAACACGTCATTCCTTATTTGATTCTGAGCGGAGTGATGAATGTATTAGTTTAACAATGATATTGTGTGTTGTAACCCAAGCCAAATCGTTACGATAAAATAAGTATCTATGTATAAAAGTCGGTTGAATCGATAAATACAAATTAGAAAAAAAAAAAAACAATAGAAAGTAAAAAAAAAATATATCAACCAATTCATTTGGTTCAATGAAATTTATCGCACGACCCGACGCCAAAACGTTTATGTATAATATACACATAATACATTCAAATGCAATTTCAATGCAAGTACAATAATAGGTATTGTTATAATATTATCTCCATTGACTTTTCATTGCGTACATAGTTTTAAATTTCAAATGTTACCGTATAATATATTATATATTTTTGCGCCGAAAACAAGAGTGAGTCACTCTAAATAATATTAAGTATATAGGTATAGGTAAGTATATTAATAATTCATTCCGTGGCTACGACGAGATCCTTTTTTTGATATAATCACATTAAAACAAGACACCTATATAGAGACACCGATTATTGGGATATTGTATATTATTATTGTTTGGGTACGTGGAAGTCGATAGTGGGGCAAGTTGCATCTACATGATACCGGTTACACTGCAGATATAATATTATATTATATTCGAAGACGGCTAATTGGATTTAATTTTCGTTTGAACGTGAAGTTCCTTTGTCGTAGGCACATAATAATATTATATTAACGATTTGCCTTAAGATCGATATTGCTCATCACGCGGTCGTTTCGCATGCACACAATATGCGTTCTCCGAACGTATAACATGTACGTAATATTATTGATGTATTATTATATTTTTAGTACTTATACTCGACTAAAAATACGCACATGCGCAGTATAATATTATGTGCGAGTATAATAGGAGTATTTTTAAAACGTCACGGGACTGAAACATTACACTATAACGGGAAGAGAAGATATATATACTTTTTATAGTGAAATCCTCGTATCACTCAAATTTTCTCTGAAAGCTTTTAACTTTTACAACATGATTAAGCTCTCGAAAAATATTGTTTGTCGCTCTTTACAATCTTGATATACGCATATTATAAGACTTGTGATAAATATATTTTCCTTAAGAAACCGCAAACATTGTAATCGATTTTCTCACAAAACAACAAGCAAATAAGTGTCATTCAAACTTTTCGAGATTTATATTCGTTGTTTTGCTTATTTTTTCATTACGGCACAAAATAGCAGTGATTGATACCTATCGTTTTCACTCAATAACCGCAACAATGGTTCAGTCGCCAATGGTTTTTAGATTTCGGTGTTTTCACAATTCTTAAAATTATTTTTTGTATTTACTATTGAGGTGATGTGATATTATAGGTTGTATAGTGACAGCTGGTATATAGGCACGTCTCGCAGTTACCTATATATTATAATGGTGTATTAGATTGTTTATCGACAATATATCCAAAATAAAATCATAATATAGTCTGTAGATAATATTATTGTATCGTGAGTACGCGTATCTCAATTTTAAAATATTAAATTAATTTTACTCCCTCGTGAAACGTCATTATAGTTTTAGACCCTATATAATTTTTATTATCGATATTATGTTCATTTCAATTGAATTCGTTAATTTAAAAATTATTAAAACCAAACGTCCAATTCGGCAAAAATATTTAATTAATTTTTATACAGAGTATAACAATATAATGTTTCGACCGCCATGTCCAGCGGTCAGCGATTATGAACTGCAAGCCGAACGTTTAATGGACGATTAATACCGATAGAATAATATAATCTACCGACGGGCGGTGATATAACAATAACAACAATAACAACAATAATAATAATTGTTAATGCGATTCATGACACAATATCATTTCCGCCTGGTTTATGTTTAACGCGATAAAAGTGATTCTTCCCCGTCTTTTATTAAAATATACGAACAAAAGTGATGTTTTTATTCGATTGTTATAATAATTGTTATTGTTATTTCGTGCCATAATGCTAAATTAAACAGACTACACGTAATTGAATATTTTATCTTTAAACATTTTCTCAAATTATCAGTAAATAGTAAATACCTATAGGCTATAAAACTCAACCTTACATTTTCAATTTTTTTTTCAAAAAATAATAAGAAACGAATTGTGTCTCATAATACACGTCATTATCTGTCTTCCGAAAATATAGCTGAGTAATAATAATATTATGGCTGTTTATTTCGTCCGGGGTTCGGCATATGAAAACCAAACACCAAATAAGCATTAAAAGTTTATAAAGAAGATAATGCCGGCCAACGATTCCTGGAATTATTTTAATCATAAGCAAAGAATTCAGTTCGAAATAATAATATATTATTCGAAAATAATGATTTACCTACCGTTTATTGTGGGAGGCAAAAGAACGTAACGAATTGAATATTGTAAAACGATAAATTCGAAAATTCTAATAATGTTTGAAAGATGTTTTTAAATCGAAACTACTTATGACGTAATTGTCCGTTGTCTTACATATTATTACTATAGACGATATTAGCGGCGTGTAGACGTATAGTCGACAAAATGGATAAAGACGAAACGAAAAAAATAAACGTTCAAACTATAATTATTAAGAAGTTATAACTGCCATGAAATGTTATGTTTCTCGTCTAAATGCCAGTGATGAAAGGTACCTGCACCGGGCTACACCCTGTGCAAAACAAAGAACCAATCGATTGACATAATTGTTGTTCATCATCGTTTATTTTTCTCTTTAAAATACCAATAATGGGACCGTTTTTTTAAATGCGTTTTTTATACACATTAACGTCATTATGTAATAAATGTATATAAAGCATCTACTCCTATTTATTTTTACCTTATTCAAATTTACACGGCTCATCAATTTTTTGCGCAAAACGCAGAGCTTCTATTTATATATTATATATATATATATATATATTTTAATTTACTATTTCTCTGAATGATATTATTCTTATTAAACTTTACTGTTTTAATCTTTAACCTCGTTCCGGCCACAGGCAAATAATATGCAAATATTTTTAGAACATAACAATAAAATATATCGTAGGCATTATTTTTCTGCCAAGCTATATTGCTATAATAATGACTAGATTTTAAAATGGCTGGTAACTAAAATACGAGAATAATATTAAAATGTATAAATATCATAACGTAACAAAATATTTTATTTCACTGTTGTAATAATGTTCGTACACGTGTAAATATTTTTTAAACTATGTTGAACCGTTACATTTTTATTTAGTTTGAAAGTTTTCGATTCCGTTATAGTAATAACATTAAAGATGGGTACCAGTCTGAACTAGTCCCAACTATTTACTACAAAGTTTCCATCAAGTTCAATATTATATAGTTTCAAATGTAAAATTAATTTACTGCCATTCAACACTACAACACAGTTGAATATAGGTAAGTACTAGTTTTTTCTATGGAAAAAGTGTTTCACTGAAATCTGAACTGATGTATTTAGAAAAAATATTTGACGAGAAAAATTCACAAGTCAATTTAAAGTTGATACACAATATGTAGTTAAAAAGCCTCTAAGTGCAAAGATTCGGTCTACGATTTTACAAGAATAATAAATAGGTACCTTATATTATATATATACACCTTCGTCAATCCGGGAGAAAACGAGGCGGTTATTTTATTCTTAAAAAAAAAATAAGAAAAAATTCAAGTTTTGTGTGTATAAAATACAAACAAGCCAGTCTTGTTGACGAAGTCATTTTTCCAGCCCCCGGCCCGCCTATTGACCGCGCATTAGTTATTCAACAAATATTATAATTTTCAATTTTAATGATGCTGCCCCGCACGCTGCAAAAACGATGCACCGACTTAATAGTCTAAGCTCCTAACAAGCCTTTGAATAAAACATTAATTCTATTTAAGTCACCCTCAATCATTAGACCGGCGTTTGCACCGTGTTATTAACATAAATACATTTTCATAAGTTTTAATTAAACACATTTTATAATATACACGTGGATACAGGGCGGTCGGCGGGATCTGCAGGTCGTACATGGAGCTCACGTTATTATTATCATAATACGCACGTGCGTGTGTTTTATCGGTATAAAACGACGACCATTTCCACGCAACATTATACTTCATAATATTATAATAATAATATCATTATACATACTCGGTGGTCGTCTTAAATGGAGTTTGACGGTATTCGCACCGATAAAGTAGTGACACTGAAATGTTGGATCCGACTTAAAACGCGCATCGATTACCGCGTCGCATAAATATCAATACTTCAATCACCCTGTACACGGGGTTATAATAATAATGCGGAGGCGACTGTGAGGTGTTCGAGAATTATAGCAGTGGGATTGATATAGTTTTTCGCGTTTCGAGGGTTTCGTTTAGATTACATTTTGTTATTATTATTTTTGGTGTCGTCGTCAAGAAAAATTAAAATTTATTTGAATTTTTAATTACGCTGCGAAAAATCCAACGCTGTCCTACACCTACGTATACCGAAATGAATATAATACATGGCAGAGCTTTGATGATATGCCGTCCGTGTGTAGTCCGTTTGAAATCTATTTACTTATATTATTTTGTATCGGCTGCGATTATAATACTATAATGTTAATGTATTCGTTTGTGTATACCTATCATACATTAGTCACCCGATCGATACACGTGGATGCAAATAAAAAATAATTATTTTGAGTAGGTATATATACATGCTAGTTGTATATCATTATGTATATAATAATATATATTATACATTACCTATACACGAAACAAAATGTTTAAAAAAAATCGATTTCGTGCCAGCCGTTATTTATCTGACTTTTATTTATTATTATTATTATTTTTTACTTATTTTTTTTTTTTTTTTTACAAGGATTTTAAACCGATTGAACGATAAATTCCGCCTCGTGGAGGCTTGGAACGCGCGAATCCGATTTTTATGACTCCGCGCAGAGTTATGGCATCTTAAAGAGCTTTTAAAGTCCACGGCATTAACGTTTTTTCTTCTTCTTCGCTCTCTCCTCATTTTTTTTTTTTTTTAGGTTAATTGTGGACCCCGCCGACCCGCAGTTCTTTTAACATAAAGTCCTTTTAATTCCTTTCTCCTTCGGTCGTTGTCGTTGTCGTCGTCGTCGTCGTCGTCGTCGTATACTCGCCGAAACTGTTTTAATCGGTCGAGCGTTTACGATATTATACTGTGGAATCCCGATAAAACCCGGCTGCAGTTTGGCTTTCGTGTTTTGATCGTCTGTCTCTGTGCCGTATAATATATTGTACTACGGCATTTTGCGAAGTGACCCGCGGGCCGTAAAAATCGTCTGCAAAACAAACGGCTGCCGAAGGGTCGCCGCGTGTGATCGACAAAAAAAAAAATATATATATATTATCAAAGACGTCGAAGAAACCACTCAAAACAAATCGTCTCGTAACATAACGCTACCCCTGCCCGCTCCTCCATCCCCTTCGGGACTTCGACATGCGATGACGTACGCCCACAATGTGTGTAATATACGATAGCGTATACAACATTAACCCCGTAAACGTTGTCCCACCGATTTATACGCAGAGTAATTCACCAAGCTGCTAACACTCTTTTTTCCTTTAATAATGAATTTATTCAAATTCCGATTTTTGGAATATCTAAGTATATACTTAAGGATCATATTTTAAAATAATCATATTATTTTTATAGCTATTAAGGAGGCGTAAACATTGTGGCAGTACTTGGTTATTTCTAACTATGAGTATCATAATTTGGAAATTATTAAGCAGACGGTTTTTTTTTTTTACATATTTCGATGCATCCAAATCGAAATTAAAACTAGTGGTTTTTTGTGCACTATACTACTTGGTTTAATATACTAACACATAACTAGGGAATCGATTTTATTAAATCTATTAAAAATTGGTAATTATAAAAAGTTGTCTGAGTATAAGCACTTCAAACCTTGAATATAACATAGTTTTAAATTTTTTTAAGCCATTTTTAAAGATTATAACCTACATTTTAATAACTCAGAAACTGCTAGTACAAGTTTTGATTTTGATAGGTAAATAAATCAAAAAATTCAAAAATATTGTCAACTTACAAGTTACAATCTACGTGCAAAAATTGTGTTTGAACCAAATAAGATAGTTTCGAGCCGCACGACACTTCTTGAATAATATACAGTTTGAACATTTTTGAAAATAAGGTCCTTAAGTATACTCAACAATTCCCAAAATCTGAATTTGAATAGATTAATTACGAAAATATAAAATTGGGAGAGAGCATTCATTTTGTATAATGGTGTACGCATCATTGCAATATTGCGTGGTCATTACATTATGAAGAGTAATTGTACTAACACTCTTGTGAAATACAAGTGGAAAGTACACATTATGGGTATGTGCTTGTATAATATATTCACAATTGAACACACACAATATCGGTTATTACCGTGAACTGTAATTATCGTAATTATTCGTGTAACCTACACTTATACTGTAAATATAGATTGTCGAATGACAAATTTTTTTATTTATCGCTGTGCAAAAATTGAATTGTACCCATACGATTATTTTAATAACTATACCTACAACTAGGGACCGAAGGACTTTATGTGTTAGGTTTATATGGGTACATATGGATGAACTAAATTTAATGGTTTCCGAAAACATAATATTATACTGAACAATCACAAGTTTTGATCGAATCATTTGACTTATTTTACAACAACGTAACTCATACGTTAAACCTAAAAAAAAAAAATCGAACCATACAAAATTACATTCCCCGAGGAATCAACTACTTTGATAAACTGTTCTAAATCTTCTCTACTCGGAATACATATCACCAAAGCGTACTGGGCAGCTAAGTACATTTCGTGAATGAAACTAAAATATTATAATACGAGACGTCAATATTGTTTAATCTTGTACAATATACTATTCATTTTATTTCTCGGTTAGTTGTTGTATTTTTCAGAATTATCTCTCTCCTCATATCCACTCTAAACATTAACTGTATCCTGTAGGCAGAATAAAAACTATTTCATATTCAAAAATGAACGTTAATACGTTGAGTGAAATCGCCACGCACGCAGCAGTGTTGTATACCTTTACGATCGTGGTCATAACGAATATAATAATAATACTACGGTGAAATACAATAATGTACAATTTATAAGCCCAGGTGAGTAGATACCTATATATAGTAACTCACAAGCCGCCACTCGGCACTCACGGATGATGGAGATTTACGAACGACAGAGTTTTCCGTCAATCAATCGTGTGACTATATACTATAATACTTTATACTATTATATTATTATAATAATGTAATAATTGTCATCGCTCGTCATGGCTATAAGCGTTCCCTACTCTCTTTCCCCTCCTCCCACCAAATATCGTCGCAATAAGCGGTGAGCTACATCCACTACACTGCGACGAGTTCTGTCGCATCATCAACAATACAATACCTATAATATTATGTTTTATGTGTTTAATGTTTCGAGTCGTCTAATGAACGCGTAAAACTGCACGCCGGACGAACATGATATAAATACGATGATTTATTAGGTACTACTATTATTATTATTATTAGTAGTAGTAGTAGTAGTAGTAGTAGTAATATTATAAATATATGTCCGTTTAACGCGAAGTGGAAGTTCGACTTTATGCACATTGGATTTCTGAATGTCTTTAAATCATTATCATCTGTCACGAGGTATGCGAAAATCGGAAAATCATTCGTGTCGCGGCGCCGCCGGGCGTGTTTATTGTTTTTTGGATGAGACGATGGACGTTTTTACTTATTCGTGTTTTTTGAACCGAAGTAAAAAATAAAAAAAAACACCTCTGTGGCAGTCGGCAAAGTTTACCAAAAACAAATTGAACTCTGTACAAATACCTATGTGGTGTATGCTATAACGACAGAATGGATAAAATAATAATATGTGTATACAAATTACGGCTTAGAGAGAGATAAGAGTGGGTGAGAGGGGGACGAAACCAACAACCTCGTGCATATTGTAGTAAAGTTACGAATCGTTTGTTGCCACAATAACAATAATAATATAATGATACCATAAGTCTTCGTGTATCCGCGATTTCGGACAGCGACGCCCATGAAAAACAAACATCGTCAATTCGTAATAATAATAATTATTGTTATTACTATATTTCAATATTTGTATACGATTTTATATCCAGGAGTAAAAGTTTTCAAAGTCTATTTACAATTATTAAGAGTGCCTTACAGATGTTTAGATATTTAATAAATTATTATGTATGTAATAATATCATAATGTTATGTGATTGACAAACTTTCGAGATCATCTCCTGAAATAGTTAGGATGTAGTTTTCGGAAACTTAAACTTATTTTAACAATTTTAGTTATTATTTTCAACAATAGTTATTTTATTTTGTGATTTCACATTTAAGCAATGAAGTGTCTGACTTAATATTTTACAACAAATACAATAAATAATTAATTTTCATAATTTAAAAAGGAATTTAATAAAAATTGAAAATGTCGTCAATAATTAAAAATAAACTTGAGATGCCGATAATATGATGTAACATTATGTTACTATCAGTTCTGATTAGACGATCCTTCTCGATCGGATACAAATAACTATAGTTTGTAATCTTATAATTAGTTATTCATAAATAGTAAATAATAGACTGTGGCTTTTGCTTTTGGCTAATATACCTATAATATTATGTAGCTGGTTACTTTGGCTGAAAGTTGAGTCAGCTAAATAAAAATTTAAATAGCAAAGTTGATAAAAAAATATTGGATACACTACCGGTGAAAATGTAAGGACCGAATTATTGTTATTGGATCTATGGGTTCGTGAATAATTTAGCTATCGGCCGCCTATTGCAGTAATAACAATATTCATCAGCTATGATCCATATAAATGATGAAATATTATATAATAATATTATAATAAATAATAATATTATATGAAAATATGCCAAAGGAGGCGAATGAAAATGAAAACGTTTAAACGTCATTTATACGACAGCCGATCGTGGGTGAAACGATAATATAAATGAAATCTCGCCATCTCGGCTTGACATACAAACCGTTGAATTTCGCTATAATAGCTTTTAAATTAACGATCGTATTGTTTATTCTTGTTGATTCGCGTGTGTCATTAGAAGGGCTTTGTTACAACAATAATAACATGGTATACATAATTTCAACAAAACGGTTGGCTTTATATGGGGTTCGTTGGTGGTTCGGATTTTAATTATTTCTGCTCTCGCCACGGTCATTAACCCTCGCATTCCTCACGCTCATAATAATGACTTGTGTATTGTTGTCTAATATTGTTATGATTCGCAAATTTTGAGTTTTGTTTCCAGTAGTTTGTTGGTTTTTTTCGTTCTTTTCATTATATTTTATTACGGTTATTATTATTAGGAGGTAGGTACACCTTATATATTATTGTTATTATATTAAGAAAAAAAAATCGAGACATCGCGTTACCCTAGCTCTGGAAAAAATAAATAAAAAATACTCCGTCGTTTCTTAAATTAATATAAAAAAAATCCAACCCCATTTTTTTATTACGTTCGATATTAACGGAAAGCCTCGTGACAGCGAGTAGTAATAACAATATCTTATTTTGTCGGAAAGGAACGTGTGGTTAAGTGAAAATTTGACACGACAATATGGCGACCGTTATAATAATGATGTTAAACCTTTTGACAGATTTTTTTGGAATATATCACAACAGTTTTCTTGGATGAAAATAACTACAGTAAAATTAGGAAAATCAAATCGTTTTATTTTTTGGTGTATATGTGGTGGGTACTGATGTAAGCGATGATTACATTTAAATTCAATAAATTCGAAATTTTTATTAGATGTAAATAAATGCAATTACTAATAATTAAATATCGATGCTAAATAAATACA
>WHPZ01581571.1:0-15995 GCA_016617965.1 Macrosiphum rosae
ATTCAGTTGGTACTTACAAATTAAAACAATTACAGGTTTATATGCAAGACGTCATGGTAGCTGTGTTAGATTATATTAGAACTGATAACAAGTATATAGGTACTTGGCAATTACAAATAAACGTATTTATTATTATTTCACCTAATGCGACTTTTAGGAATTAGATTTGGTGGGAGTACGGGGGTTGAACATGCCACGTGCATCACCCTGTATGTACGCATACATGGATTATATGAATTTATATATCATGCATGCATATATTGCTACAGGATCTGGACGACGAAGAAAAAAATACCTACACCAGATGTATATAAAAATAAAAAACGGGGCAATTCGTTTTTTCACTGTCGAGATAACGAATTTGGCTAAGGGATATTGGTTTTACCCGGATGACGTGTGACCTGAATAAACATCTTAAATGGTCTCCCCGTTGAATCTGTTTACGATCGCTGACCGTAATGTAGGTACATTTCAGACGTCCAGATTGTTATACGGTTGGAAATTAAACGTAGCCACTATAATACGTATATAATTCGCTCGTATATACATATTATTATAATAGCTAAAGTACGTGGTTGTCGCATGCGGTGTATTGTCGAGACGATTGTGTCAGAGGGGTCAGCACACGAAATTCTAAACGGAACTTTAACATTTTTTTTTAAACGAATTAAAATATGTAATAACGATGAAATAATATATAATTATATATTCTTTTTCATTCCAATACTCACGGTCGCATAAGTTGTTTCACTATTTTATTCTTTATTTTTCAATAAGTACGTCATAATATTTTCAGTTTTTAATAAAAATATAGCCAGACTAAAACTCACTTAAAAAGAGAATTGGTCATATTCTTAAACGACAGTAATACTTTACAGATTTCCCACATCGAGTCTACAACAAAACTAAGACTATGAAAAAAACAATGTTTACAACAAGCACAACATAAGCCAATTGAAATCTTTTAAAATAATATTATAATATGTTTATTACATTTTGCCTATTCATCACTATAGTCAGCCTAGGTATAAGACAAACTATATACTTATCTATGATATTAAAAAAAATTGACCTATAATAGGTATCTATAATAAATTCCAAATTAATCATATCACAATATCCATTAGGTACCTACTTATAACGCGTTATACATCAATAAAAAACCGTGATACTATCATAGATATATAGTAGTATACTTTAAAAGTTTCAAGTACCCACGAATAATATTAAACAATCACAACAAAATAACTAAATAGTTATTCTAGGTTTTTTAAAATGTAATTTCATCCAAATTTGAACTAAAATGGCTATGAAAATAAACTGTACTTATGTATTTTTTAGATTTTTTGGTAACAGAATAAACTACTTACGTGGAATCTTGTTATAAATTTTCTATCCTTAGATATAAAAGTTAAACATTTAATACATTTTTAACTAAAAAATTATTATTCAATTTTAAATTTGATAAATTTTGTCAAAATTCAATCTTTAAATACTTATAAAAAAAAATTGTGAATATTAATTTTTAATATTTTTCAACTGATATTATAATAATATATCAGGAGTCTTGTATTAAATTTTTACACTTTTTGGCCCAACTGATAAAACATTATTGATATTTATAGAAAAAAAACTAAATAAATTGAAAACTGAAAATGTCCGTTAACAGCTTAAAGAGAGTCATAATATTTTTAAAATTGTATTGTGTATAGGAAATGCTAATATGAACATTCAGTGAAAATTTTATGTATCTACAATTAATCGTTTATGAATTACAAAAAATAAGGAAATCGCTACATGAGAAATCGAGTGAATATCCAATATTGTAAAAATGTGTATTTCAAACGCTCATAAAAATTTAATTTGACTTTTAGTCATTTTTTTTTTATAAAGGTAGATAATCTTATAAGGAATCTTATATTATATTTTAAAATCTTAGATTTAAAAAGAAAAATGTTAAGAATTCTTAACTCAAATTAATTTGCTAATTTTCGTGATTTTTCCATATTTTGTCAATTTTTGAACTTTAAATGCTTATAAAAATAAACTTGGACTAAGGATTTTTAAAATTTTTTATCTTCCTTAGAAAAAATATAGTATTAGCCTTCTATTAAATTGTCGAGCTTTTTTAACCAAGAAATAAAATTTTATTGATATTTTTAGAAAAGAAACTAAAAAAAAAAATGGAAAATGAAAATGTGCCTAAACAATTCAAAATAAATCAAAACATTTTGAAAATATTATCGTGTATAGAAAATGCTAATATAAACATTCAGTCAAAATTACATGTACCTACGGTCATTTGTTTAAGAGTTGAACCAAAAACCAAAATCGATTTTTTCGAAAACAGATTTTAGTGTAAAAATTCCCGTTTTTCCTTAATTTTTATTTGGTTTTTCACGCCACTTTTAAAAACTACTGAGAAATTTTCAGAAAATCCAAGCACTTTTACTGTCCTAAAACGTGATGACAGACACTGAAAAAATATTTTGTTTCACTTTCAATTTAATCAATCATGTTATACCTACTCTTCTTCATTTAATTTTTTTTTCTATCTATACAGTATAAAATAATTCTCAAATGACTTTACAGTATCTATTAAAAATCAAATATAACTTAATTTATAATGAATTATTTTAATTCCTATATAATAAACCTCATGTTTAAAAACATCAAACTGGATTATAATTTTTAAATGATAGATTAAGTTTATAATCTCTTTTGGTGTCATATGAAATAAAAAAAAAGGTTGTATCTATATATTATACTTCAACCTTTATGAACATACTCAAATCGGAATTAAGTTGAATTCGCAGCCCACAGGTAATGCATTTTCATATTATTCACATTTAATATATTTGATATTTTTAAGTAAAAAGTTTTTAAATCATAATATATATAGAATAAAAATACTCAGATTTTTTATGATACTTTTATATTCTAGCTATTTTTTTATATATACCTATATAAATACTTTATGTTAGGTAATTTGCAACTGCACAATATCTAGGATCTTTTTTTAATATTAAAATCATCAAAATATAATATTACTAGTGTATACACAATTATTACAAAATGGATATTGTATATTTTTTAGTTTATTTTATGATAAAAATAATATTTGTGTATTTATATTAAAAATATCATAACGTATAGGTATCTTTTTTAATACAGAAATTGTTAGTACAGAATTATTTTTAGTCTCTTGCCGATTTAATATAATAACATTCAAATATTCAATTTAACATCAGATTTTTAAATAAAGAATACCGCTATATTGTAAATTGTAAGAATAAGAGGATAAATTCATTATACAATAATATGAAATAATTTATTACTAATATAATATATTTATACTTGTTTTATAATTCTAATCATCTAATGGATTCAAAGCTTTTAACATTTTTGATAAATGGATAAATATTGCTTGAGCATTTTAGAGTGTTTGAATTCTTACAAAATTGAAGTTTACATAATATTTATGTGACCCTCTAAATATAGGTATTTCACTTGTATAAGATTCAGTTATTTTTTGTAAGTAATTCAGTTTATTGAAAGTTGAAATATAAATTTAAACATAACTGACAGGATTATACAGATCCCAGGTGTGAACAGTGAACACTCGCCCTTGTATCGCTCAACACTTCAAATAAAAAAGCCAACATTATATCATAATTTTAAATTTTAAAAAAATTATACATATATGTTGGATTCAGAAATACCAATAATAGCAGAATTGTTATTTCTCTGTTTATTCTCTATGGTCTCAAAAGCTACTGTAATAATTGAAATTCCTTGAGACTCAAGAGTGTTTATAGATTATTTGTCATTCCCTTTACTCTATAGTCTATAGGTTCCTTTAGGGTGGCTCACACATGCATGTAGTTTTGAATATTTTTTGTTTATTTAAATGGTTGCCATTAGTTATAAATGATGATAATTATAATTTGTAACCAATGGCAATCATTTAAATAAACAAAAATGTATTCGAATTTAATGATCCAAAAACACCCTCAAAGTGTCATGAATCTAATATAACTTTATTGAAAACGGTCCAGTAGTTTTTGGGTCCATAGATGACAAATAAAGAAACATTCAAGTTTATAATATACAGGGTAATTCAAAATTTATGTTACAATAATATACTATTTCTATACATATTATTGTAACATACATTTTGAATCACCCCTTATATTATATAAAAGATATGGCATATTATAAAAATGTTTACAATAATTAGGTGTATAAAAAAAAAAATAAATCTAAGAATTAATTTGTGTTTGAATTATATTTTTCAACTGAAACAAAACAGAAAAGTATAGATAAATAGATTTATTTTAACCGGATCTAAGTCGGATAATATAGAAAAATAGTATAACCAAATTCTAACAATTTTTTTCATGTAATATAACAAACTAAAATTTTAGTAAAAATATTCACTTTGTTCTATGTAATATATTTTTTATTAAAAAAAATACAACACTAATTTGTAGTAATGTTGTACTGTGTTTATATGTTGGCGTCCCTAAGTGCACGTTTAGTACTGAAGTACTTCTTTAACAACTGTGTAATATGTAATGACTATTATAAAACATAATGGTAGTATCAACCTTAGCCACTAGCTGAAAAAACTAAGCAGAAAATTCGCTATAAAAAAAAAAAAAGAACAAACTAAATATTGACTAGCTTACAGTATTGTATTTATCGCCTTCTGTGAAATGGGTACGTATATCGAGTTATAGTTTAAATTTAGTACTGTTTCAGCTGTATGTGTACTATAATATGTTATAATATATTTTATAACGATCGATATCACGTTCCAAGTTTTTTAAAGTCTTATCCACATCATTTAATTGCAACTATAACGCGTAAGAAGTGAAATATTTTTACGTAAGTTTAAAATATTTTTGTGTTAGGTGGATGAAAGTACCTTCTAAGAACTGGTTAAACAATAAATTTATTTGCTTATCAAAGTATAAAATACATAATAAAATAAGCAGTATTTATCACACATAACTATATTCTCAAATTATTATTAATATTGAAATTCGAAGTACCTATTATTATTATTTTTAACCTAAACTTAACTCGGAATGCGGTGATTTCTTGTAGTACCTTTACGGAAACATATTACTACATATTTCTGTGTATTTCTGGCTAGATTACCCTAACATACCCATCCCCCTTTTCTTTTTCAATTATGCAGTTTTTATAAGTATTTTTAAACTTGGATAAATGAATAAATACGATCAAGCGTGCTTGGTGCCATGTATATATGTATATTAAAATATGAGCATTCCAAATCATTAGAACCTTAACCATAACCAAGATTTTCACAAAAATATAACAAATTATAATATTATTGTTAGGTTGTAATTCTTCATTTTCGATCTGTATCCGAAACTTGAACCAACCAACTTAACGTAAGGACTATTATAGTATAGTATGTGAGATATATACTAGAGTTTTACGATATTATTATATAAAACTACATTGAACGTTATGGTATGTCCGACTATAGAAGAAAAACGTAAGAATAACCCACATACTCCCAAAATATAGATACGTTAGTGACTGCTGGGAAGCTGTATAAAGGGATTCTGTGCAATAATTTTGTTATTTTATTATTTTTACATCATATCAAAACAATGATCTTGTCCTTAACAAATAGTGTTTTGCCCATTGAAACGCTTCCCAAAACTTTTATCGCTGACCTTTTTTGTGCGGTTTGAATTCGTTTTCTTGTACTTTCGAGAGCACTATATAGGCTTAGTAGCAACAAAAAACAATATATACAAGCGATGTTGTAGAAAATCTAACATTATTCAGCAGTAGAACCGCCTTGAGATAAAATCTACTTCTTTAACGACCTCTTCAAGGGTTGTAAATATGTATATGATTCCTATGAATTTGTACTGAAGTTTTTGACACTAGTCATCATATTATACATGTCAATAAAAATACTAATAAATAAAACGAAGTTTTTTTCTATGAAATTAAAAAGAAAAACCACGTCCATTGTTTGAAAACTGTATATCGATATATTAATTTGTTTGGTTCTTTGAATGCAATAATTTTGAACTATATTGAGGTAAAGTTATTAAAATTCATATTATAATGGAAAGTTTCACAATCACGTTTCTGTGGTTACACCTAGACATACTTAATTATATGCCTTGCATTTAAATATTAATATCAGTGTTTTTCTCCCCCGTTGTACTTCGCACTTAAATATTCATCTACTAAGAGTAACCATAAGCATTCAAATAGGTACCTACGGAATTATACACATTTAAATAAATAACACGTATTATTTTACCAAAAACTTATTGATTTTACATAAATAATAATACATAAATGACAATCCTATAGTGACTTGACGACCTTAAACTATTTCCAAGTTTGCATTTAATTGGAACGACAACTAAATTTTGGAACCAGGACAGACATATGGAATAACCATAGAAATTTACAGTTGAAACATAATTATACATAATTACCCATTTCATCAAACATCGTATTAAACTTTCGAAACTTAATAGCATGTGATTTGTTTACTTTTAAATAGTATCGTTCATAAAAATAAAACACTTCAGTGAAAATTTCATGAAAATTATAAGACGAAAAGTGTTTATTAAAATCATCAAAGATCAACAAATTATGGTAAATACTAAAGAGTCAACAGATTCAGAAGTCAGTTTATTTATAATATAAAATCTCGTTTATGGACATGAAAAAAAGTTTTTTCAAAACAAATACTATTCAGACGTCAAATATTTAATTATTAACGAGTAGGTAGCTCATTCGGTTATTTATAATGCCTATAGACATACGCATTATGTATCTTTTTAAGTTGATTTTTATCTAGTGAAGTAGATTAAAAGTTATTAAATACATAATAAGTTGATTTATATTTTTAAATATTTGAATTAAAAATAAAAATAATAATAATATTTCCAAAAAATACATTTGTTCGCAAAATAAATATAAGTTTTAAGACCAATTTTAATTTACGGATGAATTTTCATAAATAATTCAAAGGCGAATTCGATTTAATCATTTCCAATGATTAATGTATTGAATGTGTACTGTGAATACAATCAATCATTGTGTTTATTATAATAAAAAACACTCAATAAGGTTTTTTTTATCATATATAATATTTTATATACGTATGTGTACATAAATACAATTAATAATACTAAAAAATGTATAGGTGCTGTGGAAACAGATCGTTTAATCAATAGTATATTAAAAATGGAACCTTCTTTCATGGTATTAGATACAACAAATAAACATTGAGATTTTAACAAAATATTATTGTTAGGAAAACATATTGATGCTTAAACATGAGTATCGACTATTGTCTGTTGACTACTGAATACTAAAATTAAGTCGAATTTTCAACATATTATTATAATTAATTTTTTTTTTGTTTTTATCAATAAAATTACCTTTAGTGGACAGCGACATAGATCATTGGGATATAAGTATTACTTTTGTTCATAATTAATTTTTGCTACAACATGTACAATAACTTAATTAAATGGATTATGGTTATCATAAATTGTATTTATCTTAGTAAACCGTACAATGAAAATAATGAAATCTACATTTAAGACGTTAGATTTGGGTAAATATTTATCTGTATATCTCATACAAAGAAATTTAAATCATAAAACTTAGAATTTTACCATGTGACGCATACTTTCTTTACTTATATGTATTTTAAATTAAAGCTTTAGTTTATTTGGAAGAGATAATATAGATTATACGATTTTTTTAATTATATCAGTTAATAATTTAGTTTAATATAATATTTACTAGCTGAAATGAGTAAGTACTTATTTTTTTTAAAATTGCATTTAGCAAAGTAAAATGGAAACTCAATTAACTGATTGTAAGAACTATATTTTAAGATACATTGTTCATAAAAGTATGACTAAATACGCTCCAAGGTATCATCTCATATTTTGTTTCAGCAACGAACAAGGATTATGTTGTAATTTATTGTTGATAATAAATTCCATTTGACATGTTTAGTTATTTACTTAAAATAACTTAAGTCTGATTTGTAAGAAACGTTGTAACTTAATAGTTATGAAATAATAATATGTGTCATATAATTACACAATCATGAATACAAAAATCAAAATATTATCGTTTGTAAAACGTTACAGTGACTTTTCAAACGGTGTGCCTCGAACATTCTCTATAGATGTGCTGTGAGCTTCTGAAAGCTGTTCATTTATTATAAGTAATAACTAGGTATACTTAAGAAAAAATATAATAGTACAATAATTCATACAATAAAATATAAATTAATAAATATCAAGTATAATAATAAAATACAATTGTGTGTATTTATTATTTTTAATTGTTCTTTAGCTTTGGTGACGGGGACAATAGTCTTATACTGTAAATATTACATATTTATGGTCACAATTTGATAACAATAATAACGGAGGGACTTTAAATAGGCGTGGCTAGGGTGGGGGGGCTTGGGTTGGCTTAGCCCACTCAGTTTTGTATGTAGCCCACACAGTTTTTGAAAAAAATATTAAATAATATTATTTATTTATTTCCGAAAAAAACAACCGGTTTAAATTCATTTGAAACATATTGTATAGAAATTTGGTGCAGATATTTGTTCAACCGACAAAAAAGTGTGGATCTATTAATATTTTTTATAATATGCATATTTTGAGTGCATGAATTAAAAATGTTACTGCAAATAAATAAATTCATATTTCTGATTTTTAGTACATATTTGAATAAGTAAGGTAACTCCACATGAGGTGCATTTCGTTGGTGGTTGGTTTTTCATGCGGTGTTCATGTATGAGGTGGATATGACCGATTCCCAGTCGGTTTATTATTATTTATGTTTTTCTTGATGTTTTAGATTGTGGCCAGGGATTTATGCTTTGTTTATTTCTCGTAATTTAATATTTTGGTTTTAACAGTGATTTTGTCAAATAATCTGTGTTATTTATTTTATGTGCTTTTTTTGTCTAATATAGTAATATTTTACTGTATTTTTGTTTGGGAGCTTTGGATACTGTTTTATTTTTTGCGTGTTGGTCAGCTAATTGTTTTAATATTTTTATTTTTCGGCTTGATGTATGATGTTGGTGGCTATATTAGGTATCATTGGTTTGGAATATATTTTGTATGCTGTTGATGGTGCTTAAGAATATTTTGTTTATTTAATTTGGTTAATGAAATAAAAATATAACAAAAAAAAAAAATTGTGTTTGTTGAAGAAAAAGTTGTTTGTGGCTGAAACAGAGCTGTGGACATTTTGTGAAGAACACAGTATACTATGTTTAAAAAATTTAAAAAAAGATTGAAACTCATTGGTGTAGTAAAACAAAAATAGATATATTATTTTTATATACTTATTTTTACACGTAGACGATTAATAAATTAACATTTTCAATACATTTTTTTCTTGAATATAGATTAAAAAAAATAGTCTCTAAGTTGTTTTATTTCATTAATAATCTAATAATATTGAAATGCTGTTATACGTATTCGACAGAGTTGACTAAAGTATAATTTTTTTTCATGAACAAGATGCATAACAAGATATTTTAATTTTAAAATTAAATTAATTTCTGTTTACAACAACAAGTTGATCATAATTATGTAGTAAATTTACAATATTATAGTTTATATAACGTTTATATTTTCAACTAAAACGAATATATACGATGTTACTTATATTTTATAACCAAGTTCACTCTATATCTATTAAGTTCATCATCATAGCATTAATAGATAAACATGTTATAAATATTGCTAATATTCTATATTAATAAATCGAAATTTACTAAAAATAATATATATATATATTTCAAATTAATGAATAAAATATTGTCATAAAACTAGGAGTTTTTTATTAAATAGATTTTCTTTGTAAAATTGTATTAAAATACGTATTACATGACGCTATGAAATATATGGATGTATGTATTCTAGTTTATAAAATTCATAGTTTCTGAAGTTAAAAAAATAAAATAAAGGTACTCATATACCTATACTATCATATGTATTTTGACGTATTTATTTAATTTAGTCAATACATCATTTAGTTGATGTGTAATATGTTAAATTAAAATATTATCATGACAATTTATTGATATTGGAGGTTAATTTGTAATATTTTGAAATATATAAATATATAGTTAATGAGTAAATAGTCGTATATAAAAAGTATTTTCGATTAGTTAATTTATAAGGGGAAGCATGGGGAAAAGCATTGGGAAGATAGATACCGTTCGTTGAAATAGAACTCTTAAAGTGAATTTAGTTATTAAAATATCTGGGTGTATCATTAGTCTGATAGAGAAATAATAAACAAATAATAAATTACATTTTAAACATATTATAATTTAAAGCATAATATAATGAAAAAATATACGGGTCTTATTGAATGAATCACTTATATTGGAACACCGATATGGTAGACTATATTATTATATTATATACTTGGGCCATCCCGTCATCGATGGGTCCATCCGAGAAATGGTAAGAAATAACTTACATACATACCAAATTACACATATGAGAAAACCTTCATCGCACCCGACGTTGGATCACTCACTGGAGACACCCGGAGAAAATTGGTAACAGTAATATATATATATCAACTCTATTCTATATCCACCATTTTTTTTCGATGAACGGATTCCAACTGGGCTAGAAACACGGACTAGAACGGATTTGATAAAAAAAAAACCCTTTACTGATGCTTGTACTGGTATACCGTATACAATATACATAATATAATAATACAGTATTATTGTTGTTATTTCTGTGGTAGTTCAAAATTCTTTCACTTTGAATTCTTCTGCGAAAAAAATGATCTCTCCTAGACGATTTTTCCCGAAGATCAAACTGGATTACTTTTACTCCGTGTTTCGCCCGACTAGATTGTCGAGACTCGGGCATCGTCCAAGACGGCACCCACAATCAACGAATCACCGCTATCCTCACTTATTCTGCCCCGGGAGATAAAGTAGAAGAAAAAAAATGTCTTACAAAAACCGCGTTACTGGCTACTGCAGCCCTTAACCCTCAACCCTATATTATTCTTGTTTCTTTTACAATATTATATTATGCATCCCATTTATAATATATTATATTTTATTCAGTGCTACCTAACCCTCCTTGTAAAACATCCACAATATAAATTAACCTTAATACTTTTTTTTCTCTCCTTAAAATTGTACAGTTACCTACATTTTTACCTCAGTTAAAATATTAAAGTAAATTATAACTCTAATTTAAATAATATATCACTATTAAATTAACCTCAAGTACGAACAACAACTAAAACAAATAACTCACTTCAATTCGAAAATAACTTATACAATATCCATATATCTGAGGTCTTTATGTTATTATACCCCTTTTTTCACTCAAAAAAAAAAAATGTTTTTAATTCTATACAGTTTTATTTTTCCCATTCCAATTATTGGTAACGAAGATATGACAATAAACCATTCGTACAGATTATAAAAATGAATACTGAGTGAGATATTATTTTTCTTATTAATAGTAGTGTACTATTGATAGTAAATTGTTGTAATCATATTTTATTAAAACTAAAAACAATGAATGATCACATAGGTACAAATTTAGCACATTAAATTAAAATATTATTATTAGTACAAAAAATATATCAAGAATTTAAAAATGTGGTCTTTGTGTACTTAAAAAATCTGAAATTCAAATTTATTTGAATTAATTTATTACTAAAAGGAAAAATGGAGGTGAGCATGCTTGGTGAATCACTCTGTATATTACACAACAAAAAAACTCCACCATATTCCGTGTAAAAAAAAAACGCTAAGTATAAAAAAGTTCTGATATAATTTTATAAGTAAATATCTAATTCTTTGAAGTAGGTATAGATGATTATATATTATAATTTATATTAAAATGTTGTTCTAAAAAATTGAACTTAGCTCATTGGATTTATCGCACTTGATTACACTACAATTATTTCATTGATAGTAGACTATATTATTAATATTGTAATGTACTCATTACGCTATAGTATTTTTAAATTTTGAACCCAAGTCGCCAAGCTAAGTTTAATTTTTTAGCAGGTTATTTTAACATAAATGATATCCATAGTTTAAATACTTAGGTATTTACCTATAAAATTATATATCAGCTTTTAGAGCTCTTTTTTTTATACTTTTTCCCACGTTGTTTTACTTGTGATACGGTGGAGTGTTTTTGTTGGGAAATCACTCATTTTTTTGTTCCAGGAAAATGTTGTTTTTGTAATGGTATTTTTTTTCTTTTTTTTTTAAAATTATTTTATAAAATAAGTTTATATGTTTATAAATGGTTGCCATTTCAGGTTGCAAATTATGATAGTAATTATAGTAGAAATTGGTATTTTTTTTTTTTTTTTTTAATTGATTGCATAGGTGTGATAGTGCATTGTATTACGGGCCTTGGGGAATATTATCTGATAAAATTTTAAAAATACACTACAGCTGTAATTTCTAGTTAAATTGGCTATAACAATGGTGATTTTGTTCAAAATTATTTTAAAACTACACCATGCACTTCTACACAACATTTTCAATTCGGTTATTGTATTTTAAAACTTTTTTGTATAACTAAAAATTTTCTATGCTTTCTCAAAAAATGTTTTTCGTGAACAATTGTACTTCCCGTAATTCTGTAATTATAGTCCAGCAGTTCATAGCTAGTGTTTTGTCTATATGTGATTTTAAGGCATTTTTTTCTTTTTATACTTAGCGCAACATAATTTCAGTTATTTTAATCCATTTATTACCTAGTTGATTGATATTTGTTAATAATAATTTTTTTATACTAATATATTATTAACGATGTCAATAGTTACTACTTAATTAAAATCATGGTAACACAAATCACTAAAATATTTGAACAAATTGTGTACTTAAAACGTATAAAGATCAAACGATACAACTACATATTCCATCATTTAGGACAAATAATACGTGTATTTTTTTTTAACGTTTTAAGTGAATGTAAATATTTATTTTTGTATGATATACTGGGAAATTCTATTAGAAGAAAAAACACACACATTACCTTTAAAAAGTGATAATGTTTTAGAGAATAATTTAGAGTCGTTACAAAACAACATTAAAAAAAATATACATATGTATTCAAATTTATAAAATAATTTGTGATAAAAATAATTTAAGATGAGAGTAAAATATAAAAATAAACACTGTACGATTTTTTAAGTTTAATATTATGTTTTGGCGTTGATAAATAATACTTTTTTAATTTATTCATAGTAGGTAAGCAATATACATTGATTCTAATAGTAAAACCAATAGCTATCTCACTGACAAAACTAAATAAATATATTTGGTATTTATTATAGTGGAATATAAACCAGTAGAAAATGAAAAGTTTTTATTACTACATAGTATTAAATATAAAATAAATCAATAGACAAATGTAATTGGTTCAATCAAACACACATAATTAGTAAAAAGTTAATGAAATGAAAATCTATATGAATAAAATAAAAATTGTATTTTAATTAATAATTAAACTGTGCATACCGACAAATTTAGTTAAATTTCAAAATGAACAAATAAAAAGATAAACACAATAATTTTATTTTGATTATATCTATAATCTAATATTTTAACTAAATATATACCTATGCGATTCAAAATATTTTTAAGTACTATGATCTAAGGTTACTACTACATTCAAATATCTAAAAATAATTGTTAATAATCTGTACGTGACTTATATGCTTGTATAGTTTTATCTTTTATATATTTGTAGATGTGTGAATGATGTTTACAAAAAAAGTTGGAGGGAGTTGGGTTTGGTCAATGATACGTGACATAACTTCATATTTATTGACAAAAGGAGCATTTCAAATCGTATTTGAAAAAATAAAAATCGGTACTGACAGTAGAGTGGGAAGGACGATGAAGAGGAAAAATGGAATAAAATAGAATAGGTGTCGTCGAAACAGTGAAATAGTGAAACTCTGACAAAACTTTAATAAAGCCCAATATGAAAGTTTTGAGTAATTTCTCAAATGGCAGGAGGGCACGAGGGGCATTGGCTGGAAAGCAAGACTTTACGATGGTCTCGCAATATTGAAACGCCTTGGCTAATAGGAAAAGTTATGGCTACGTTATTGGGAGATGTCCTTTAATAGCTCCAAAGTTTCTTTTTTTCCCTTCATTTCTATTCTTGTGTGTGTATTTTGCCTGTTCTACCTCACCCACATTATGTGTATACTTGATACCAGCTAAAAAATGAAATACAAAAAAAATATAAAAAAAAAAACAAAGTTTTCACTTTAAATAAAACACGATATCTTCATTGCAGCTCTTGTCTTTATTTATTACGACATGACACGATATTCAAATAATGAAAAAAATTATATTTTCCTCAAAATTTAAAAAAAATTACTCATCATTGATAAATCACCATTTTATCTAGGTACCTATATGAACTGCAAGAAATAGGTTAGCTGGAATATATTATAGTTATCGGAATTAAATTGATTTCAAATTGTAGTTTTATATACATTTGATCGAAACAAAGGTTCGGCTGCTTAATATAAAATATTACAACACGAATATCTTTTACATAATATCGGAAAGCATGACGTATATAATATAGTATTCAGAGCAATACAGTTGATTAACATTTTACTACTGTTATCGACGATTTTTACACCCAATTTGGAAACAATTTAACCGGAAACTTTGGAGTAATAGATTTCTATAATAATGTATGATATATAGTGTTGAAAACGACAAACTATTGGGACAATTCTAAAATGGGTATCAACGCATTGTCATGAATTTTCATGAATTAGTTTCTTTTTTATAATAACAAATATTATTTATTATGACAAAACGTATAACGACGCGTAGTATGAACTAATGAAACATTTAATTTGTGACACTCGCCTATAATGCTTATCTAATATAGTAATATATATTTAATATTCACACATTTAAAAAATTAAATATTTATTTATGATTTTTTTTATCATGAAAGATATTTTTGTTGAATAAAATGTTGAAATGTAAAATTATTATTTTACGATAAGAAAACTCATTAATTTAATTTTTAACATGGGCCGATTGAAATACAATTATAGATTTTCATATACTATATATAAGCAATAAACATATATTATCACTTATAAGTTATTAGGTATATTTTTATAAATGTAATTTAAGGTAATCAATAAAATTTAAGTTTAAAAATAACATATTTTTTGTCACACCTGCACCGAAAGTTTGGTTTTCGATAGTGGTTGAAGCGTTCGAAAGCGTCCTTTTTCCGTCCAGAGGGTGGTAAAGTGGGGATCTCTAATAGTGCTGGGCAGTAAAGTGGAAATTCCAAAAAGTGCCGGGTGGTAAAGTGGAAATCCCCAAAAGCGCCGGGCCCAAATATCACGCACGTATCCTCTGCACAACCAGACACTGAAGGCACAAGTGCACAACCACGGTCCTTACAAAACATACACTTTTGGTTACATACTATAACCTCCTTGCATGACGCAAAAACATTCAAACATTTTTCATTTTCACTGCTCCTGCATGAGTGCGTGTTGAACGTTACCGATAAATTCATATTTTCACGCGATTTATATAATAATTTAAATTTAAAAATGAGCATAAATACATATTATGACAGTCAGAACAACAGTTGTAGTGAACCATTAACTCCACCACACATGGTTGAAACGGTAAATGCTGTTTCGCTAAATCTATTGCCTGAAAAATCAAAAGAAAGGTATATATTGGCTTACAAAAAACTTTTAAAATGGAGAAAAATAAATGAAACCAAATCGTGGTCAGGAAATGTATTGCTTACTTATTTTAATAATTTATCTAAAGATGTAAGGACCATGTACTTTATATTAGAAATAAAGCATCAAAAAAGCTAGGTTTTTTAAAACGAACATGTCGAAACTTTAGAGATGAA
>WHPZ01581572.1:0-11579 GCA_016617965.1 Macrosiphum rosae
CGACACGTCAAAAATCAAGAACACGTTGCCTCGAGAATTTTAATTTTGGCTAAAACAAAAACCATAATATAATATATTATTATCTTGCCAAATTATTAAACTCTTCGAAAAGGGCGCTATGACGGCGTCGTCCACGGCGGGTGTGAGGGCTATAGGGCATCGGAATTACCATTTTCCAGATGTCACGGAAACAGTTAATTGTAGGCACTGTATCCTAACCTCAATTATTATAATTATTATTATTATTAATATTATATTATACACAACGAAAATCTCTATTAAACACAAAACATATAAGTTCCGTCTGTTTTGATTCTTACGTTGTCTTATATTCGGATCAGATGGAATATTATGAAAATTAAAAACCATCCCATTATAAATAGTCTTGTGCGTATGTAATGCACTCACTGTCAGTCAGAACTACGTACATGTAACCCAGAATGCAAAGCTCACGTTTCGATTGAATTTTATTCTTTGTATTTTATAATCATATAACATTAAATTGTATTTTGTTGCATGCATATTCTCATATTCTCGTAATGTTATATTCAAATCGATCAATAAAAACAAAATATGCATAATACATAATATGCATAGGTATACAAAATAATAAATCGTTCGTGTATTAAAACGATCAAATAATAATAATATATTCCGAACATGTAGTGAAATGTGCGCACTGTATGATAATATTCTAATAACAACGACGAAGATGCCTATCGTTTGTAAAAAAAAAAAAATGAACTCGTGATACGAAAATGCGCTCGGAAATTCGATATAATATTTTATCGTGTTATGGCAATAATATACGGTCGTATGGCAGACTACTAAGTTGTACTGGCGGGGGTCGTCCGTCGCATCACGTTTTACTCTCTAAGGTCAATTCAAATATTTTAACATCATATTGTGTAGGTATAAGAAACCAAAACAGAAATCAAAAATTGTTTTCGATATTTTACCCAGTACAAAGTTTAGTTTATTTCCCGTCGAACGTATGTGACTTTTACCTCTAAATTTTTTACCCTAATCATATTCGGCCGGTCGATCAATCTTCGGTTACGCCTTATATATACGGCCCGGCTTAATAATAGTTAACTGCACATGTGATCCATTGAAAACTTGTACTCTTCCTGATTAGCTAAATGTTATTCGTCCACGATTCCATTGTTACATAATATGATAGACTTTACATTGGGGCTTTGTTCGGGATTGGTTTGTTCGTTCGTTGCTTAAACTCAAATATTTGTATAGGTTTTTAAATAAATTGCTTGTCTCCGAGTGGTTGAAACATGAGCCAGCGAAATAAATATATCTAAGGCCCATGCAAACCCTATTAATTTTTCATCAAAACGCCCTTAGCTACTGACAAGAATTAAAGTACTTCTAGTGGTTCGATTGCTCGAGTTATATAAATGCAAAAAAAAACATCATTCACTTGCAACATTATATTATGTTTGATTTCATAAAGGTACATTTATTTGTACTCGAGTACCTACCTACATATGGTTATTTAGAGTTTATTTGCCCTTAGTATTTACATTTTATCTTGCATATATGCGGTTACTCAGTTAATGTGGGTTCGAAATTTCCCCTGCACTCTCAATACTATCTGCTTAAAAATGAAAAACAAATAAGTATAATTGAATTCAAATAAGTTATCGTCGGGAAAAAATGTATATTTATTAGGAACAAAAAAAATCCTCGATACGCATATTTTGTTAAAAATGCAGTGATATAGTGAGGAAGATAGAGATGCCGAGACGGTAAGAGAGAGAGCGAGGGAGAGAGGGGAGAGAGTGACTGAGAAAGGGAGAGTAAATGAAAAGGATGCGGGAGTATAAATTGAACTTTTATATATTATATAAAATGAAAAATAATAATAATAAACAGTTTTCGGCGTTAACCTTTAGTATAAAGAAGAAAAATGATTTTGATTTCTCTGTTACGCAGGCTTTTCAATTTTCATAGTACGATTTATAATGTTTTTTTTTTTTAATGCATATAAAAGCTTTTACATTGTGTTCCGAAACCTTTTCGTCAGCCAAAATCACGACCCGTTGAACGGGCAAAATCGTTTTTTTTTCTTTGTACGTTGTTATTATTTCATTTTTTCCTCTCTACCGGTCATATTCGTTTAATTAATTTCCGTCGGTCGTCGCGTTTCGCTCGTGGAAATTATGTAAATCACCAGAGTATAAAACGTTCGTGACAGAAAATAAATAACACACGCGGGGACATTCAAAACGAATAACAAAAATGAATATATAAACGCTTAATTACGCGGACGAGCAGATTATAATATATTAATAAATAATATGGTGAAAAAAAAGCGAATATATTAACGCTTAATTACGCGCTGCCGGATTTAAGTAGTTTATAATAATTTGTATGTCAGTCGTCGTCGCGGAGTGACGTGCTCGAGGGGAGAACGGAAATAATAATTACCGGATAAGTGACGGGTTTTAGAATCGCGAAAAATTAAACGGACGAATGGAAATTTAGCGTGTACCGTGCTTTTAGATTGCACCGAGCTCCGCCTCTATTACGCCCACCCTTCGCGAGCCGCTGCTTTTGAATATTTTACATATTATTGTGAACGGTCACTGTAAACTCGCTCGATAGTGTTGTACAATTTTGTGATACTTTATAGTAGGTATCCTTTATTTTAATGACCTACATCGAAACTAGAAATGCATAATATACCTACGGTTGCAGGCCTTTTGACATAAATATGTCTTGTCATCGTTTTTGACAGAAAAAGATGACTCTACAGTGCTCTAAAACGTCTCGTAACACTATAATATTATAAAATACGGTTATTGAATCGACTGATACATAATGTTCTGCTCGAATTATTGAGTTATCGTGTTTCTTTTCTGATACATCTCCAAACGATCCCAAACTCGCGATTATGTAAACTGTTTATTTATTATTATGGAATAATAATAAATAAACAGTTGCGGTTTCGAAGTAAATAACGTCCAAGTAACCGTCTCGACAAAGTATAGTAGGTAGGTATAGGTACTTGAAGATGTCAGATGGCTCCTTGTCAAGCTATATGTGGCTACATAGAATTGAATAAACAACTTCCGATCGACGAAAGTTTGAGTTTCAATCGTAAAAGCACATCGGATCCCTAATTTTTTGTATCTACTTATTTAAGCAGGCGATATCACAATCCATAATATTAATCATAAAACATATTATATTATAGTGCGTCCGACACTCCGACCTCATCTAAACAAGCGGCGCCTGCACGTGATATTATTTCGGCTCTACCTACGTGCTCGATTTGATTCGAATGACGATAAGGTCTATTAAACCTAAATAATAGCGGTGTCGTTATCAATAATATATTATACCATGCATCGCGTGTATAAATCATAATATGCGTTATCATCTACGCCCGACCGTAGCCACAACATTTCGGCGGTCGTTGCTTTCGTATTTTTATTAGATACAATTGGTTTTATATAATATTATCGTTCTGGTAGACTCGTATTTTTATCCCTCGTCATTTTCTCTCCGGTTTAACTTAACGACATGTATATGATATAATATATATTATAATATGTACAGTGCCTCGCTCTAAGTTTTCAGTAAAATATATTTTAACTGATGACCAGCTCAGATCAAAATGGAGGTTTGTGGGGGTGGGGGAGGATTAGGGAGAGTACCAATTAAAGAGGATTAAAGAGGAAATGTCAACGTATCAAACCTTTAGGTACGGCGTTCATGCATACGCAATACAACACTTACTTTTTTCTAATATTGCTAAAATAACATTTATCTTTGATAGACGTTTTTTGAATAAGAAGTTTTTTTTTGCAAAATCGATAAAGTTAATTAAATTAAAGTTGAAATTTACAAATAATTGCTGTTTTCAGTGATATTTTAGCCATGTTCATTTTATACCTACTCCAGATTTTTCAGATTCCCAGACACCGCTATATGCACAAATATATTATGTAAATAAACTCTAATATTTATTAAATAGCAAAAACTAAAAGAAAACGAAGTGTTGATAACGGATAATGAACTTGATTATATTTTAATTTATTCATAAATTTCAACTTATTTTGACTTTGTCAATACCACAATCGACCCAACCTAACCTAACCTAATTATTAGGAAAAAAACTTTTTATGCAACAACTGTTTAAAATAAAATATACATCTCAAATCTGTAGAAAAAAAATTGCCTTCGCCATATAAAAAAAAAGCCATTTATAGTGTGATTTGCATGATTGCATGCGAGCACTAAAAGTGTCCAAACGTTTAAATATTCTAAAAACGTGTACTTGTCTTTATCCTCATGGAAATACCATTTCGATTTGAGGTCATCCAGCTGAACCATTTAGTGGTACCCATACCATAGCAGTTGTAGGGGACTGGTATACATTTATAATATACGGGTGCATGGAAATATTATTTATAGTAATACATTCGAGCGAGCGACGGAATTTCGTCGTCTGGAGAGCATAGACAGATTTAAATTTAAAAATCTGAGTTAAAAAAAAAAAATCACAGGCGTTAACGACACCGGTCACGCTGAAAATTCTTATTCTTAGTGACGTTTTCTTCTACCGTCGGCGTCTTCGTATGTTCAGCTGTTACAAAGTCATGTGTCGTAGCCACTCGTTTACCGTATGTATGCAATTTATATGTATGTATAATGTATGTCTGTTTCTATATATATATATTATATAAGTATTTATTATATATTTATATAATATAATATACATATACGATAGCATAGTATATTCATTATACATATTATATTACGTGTTATTATTAAGCTTTTCGAAGTCTCTCCCGACCACACGACGAGCGACCGCTCCGCACTCGGGCAACCATACATTATTATTTATAACCACGGTAGTCGTTCCCGGGCAAACTAAACCGTTTATGGGTCAAAGGAACGTGATTTCGGGGTTAGTCTATATAATGCCTAGTTAAACCACACCTGTCCGGTGTAAAATATATACATACACATGGACGATATGTCCTCCAATTATCATTAAGCTCTCGGCTCTCGCGCACAATATGAATATATTATTATGTAAATATGCCTCGCATAGTCGCATATTAATATATTATTATCAATTCGTCACGAACGTTGTGTTGCATTATAACACTGCAACTATGTTACAATATTATTTTACCACTCATAGTCGTATAATCTACCACTTCGAATATGTTACATATTATACGAAATGTTTTTCGTATCAGATTACATGTAATAATTGAATATAATTATCTATAGTACGTATTACACCAGCTACACTGTAATTTTTATTCAACTATGGAAAAGTAGAAATAGGCGCCGAACAATAGA
Source organism: Macrosiphum rosae (assembly GCA_016617965.1). Taxonomy (NCBI): domain Eukaryota; kingdom Metazoa; phylum Arthropoda; class Insecta; order Hemiptera; family Aphididae; genus Macrosiphum; species Macrosiphum rosae. The sequence continues at coordinate 5,338 of WHPZ01581572.1, forward strand.
TGACTGGTGTGGTGCGGTCTGTTTTTTTTTTTTAATTGTTGTTTAAGTATAGTTACGGGTGCCGGAGTGTAGGTATTAAATACGAAATACCTAATTATTACAATCATGATTCATGAAAATAAATGATAAAAGATTCCATATCTAAATATATATTTCATATCAGATGATGGTGTTAAGACCTTTTACATAGCTATAACACTGATAAAAATATGTTAAAATAAAAAAAAATATTATACAAAAGGCATCGTGTGTTATAATGTATATTCAAACGATATGAGACATATTGATATTATCATAAAATATTCAATAAAAATACCCAATTATAATAATATGTATTTTTATGTTTTGAAATTTTTGCAAATCTATAAAATTTCATAAATAATAAAGACAATAATATAATATTACAAACAATCTGAGTTAATTTGTGTATATAGAAAAAAAAACACGAAATATTAACATTATTTAGTTTTTAAATAGGGGTAGAAAAGGCAATTTACTCATTTTATGTAGTTGAACATTTTAGTTTAACATTAATATAAAAACCTAAAAATTAATTGTATTAGCATCCAGAAAAGTTCATAAAAAAGTTTTCTTAAGACCACGCATAAAAATGTATAAAATCAAGAAAGTCGCATAATGTAATAATAATAATAATACGAAACTTATTATTATGCAATTTTAAAAGTTAAAAAGTTATTTACTCCGCTTGAAATCCAAACATAAACATTGTTATTATTTAAATAGGCACCTTTAGAATATCAACGATACCGGTCGCAATAATACGAGATATTATTGTTACCCAAATAATAATGAGTGTTATTGTCGATGGTAATATTATTATTATACCGCTAGGACCTTGGCGGAGACGCAAAAATGTATTTTATAATTGGACGTCTCACGCGTATATAATAATATAATGATAATGATGATAATATATAATGTATAATATTATTTTCGGTCACGATAACAGCTGTAATAATACTCGTTACGGCGATAGTCGGTTTTCGTAAGGTTTGTGTAAACAGTAAACATTGACGAGGGGAAAAAAAATTAGCAGCCGATACTGGGTAAGCACATACGCATATGATATATACACGCTGTGTACGAAATAAATTATATATGTATATTATTATAAGACGATTATAGAAGATGTTTAGTAAGATATATAAGAGCGAGAGAGAGGGAAAGACAGATAGAGAGAAGGTGAGAGAGAGAGAGAGAGGGAGAGTGGAAACAAAATGATTTGTAAGCCTCGAGGTGCAAGTATGTGTATACCTATATAATATTATGCATATATAATGTATATATACACACAAAGAAACGTACGTACTTATATATATATATTTATTATAAATGTGTATATTTATGTTATGTACCTAAGCAATGTTTATATGCTGTTTGTATTATTAACCACCGCAGTGGCCCCCCCGGGCGTCATCGAGTACGATCACGCCTACAACTGTAACACCGCATCAGCGGCGGCGAAGTTTTCCCAAAAATAAAATAACGGGGAGGTTCTGGCGTAATTTATTTTATCTGTAAATAGGGGTTTTTATTTTCGGCGTGTCACGGTTGCCGACGAGAGCCCCCGGGACCGGTACACATCGTTACGACCGAATACTATAATAATATTAATATATTATGTACGTCGCAATAACGATAATATAACATTAAAAACGAAAAATGCCGTTTTTTATTTCAATTAAAAACGAAATTATATAGGTACACTCGTATACTATTATATACCTAGTGGTTATTATATAAACACAATATACGCTTATACATGTATAGATTATAGGTACGTCGTGCACACTAGTGCAGCATCAGTTACGTATTCGTACAAGTCCTTGTAGTTTCCGCCAGACACGAATATTTCACCTTATTATGGAGTACTCAACGTATACTGCTACTGCTGGAATTCCTTACAATCGTTTTGCAGATCGTCTCACGGGTATAACAAACCCAATCGATCGGTCATGATAATAATATTATGCCAATGCATATAACTATAACGATAATAATAGCGTATTATAGTTATACCATTATATGATTATGTTCTCGTATATTATAACGATCTCAAAATATGAAAACGAGAATACGAATGTCGAGTACAAAACATAATATTATATTGTTACAATATATCCCCGTAACGATAATATTTCAGCTATAGAACTGAATAATAATAATAATAATAATAATAATAATAGTATACTGTATTCTATAATGCGCATACGAGATTAATGTCGATGATGATATCACATTATTCGTACGAAAAAAAATCTTACTGTAGGTAGTATACGGTAGTATAAATTATACACAATATTCATTATTATATTATTATACATATCGTCGGGATTCGAGACCAAAGTTCGTATTGATAATACATGGAAAATGCGTATAATATTTAATAATAATAATATTATATTAGGTAGGTATACGATTCGTCGACCTTGAGGATTTATTCGGGGAGTTAATAATAATAATATATAGATACCTACATGGGTAGTAATGATAATTATAGTAATAATAATGGGTTACGTTTTGCATACTACGAACTACCCAAGCATATTATATAGATACAACCCCTTGGGCTAAATCTATATATTATAAAACCTAATCTATCAACACCAATGATGTGTGTAAAAAATTATATTTTATTAACATTATTAAAATAGTAAAAAAAATGTTACTAACCAATTCGTTGATATGAAATTTAATCATGCTTAAACATTTGTTTAAAATACTAGTTGAACAACGGTTTTTTCCGCACAATTATTGCATAAAATAAACCAAACATTTCCGTGATTAGGTTGGGCCCCTCGTTTACTTTTTGAAACAAAGAATTTGATTAAAACTATTTAGGCGGATCCATAAAAATAATATACAAACCTATTTTTGTATACATTTTGGAACTGTCAATGAGAAGTAAATTTATAGTAATGAATGTGTCATGTGTGTGCGAGGGTCGTACCGAACGGTCGTGAGTCGGGGATGGTAATTGAAAAAATATAGAGAGTGTAAGTTTATCGTCTGCTAAAATAATAATATTATCCAGGAATTTCTAATGTAAAACTACTATTCATTGTCTTTTTCTTACCGCCTAATTGTATATTCATTCATTCACTTTTACTTATTGTACCATTTATTGTATGGATTGTAAATTTTCACAAAATAAACGACATTTTTCATAAAAATTAGGTATATAATATTATATAAAGGTATATATTATATTATATGACATGATTGACATGACGGTACACGGCGCTATATGGTGTATTAAACAATCGAGCAATTCGTGATGATAGACGGGAAACTGACGATAACATTTAACCGACAGACTTCCTTGTACTTTCGTCTATATTATTATTATTATTAAATTGTAGTGGCCGTACATTTAAAAGTTTTCGGAGCGAAATCAAATTCCACGAAAACGTAGCCCGCGGACACGCACGCGATTACTCCGACAGAGCTCTTTTTCCGAAATAAAAACCACTTAATAATATATGTAATAGCAAAGGCTATAATATTATTTCGTCTGCGTATTTCCGAAATAAGATTTTTCTCCCCACAAAAACTTACACGATTAACGTGAGGAAACGTTACGTTGAATGTCGATTTCGTGATTTGAGTCGTAGGTACCATAAAAATATGTATTATTATCAAAACGTCGTCTAATGACCGCACACGCCATGCTTCTCCCTCTGTATACATATTATACTCATCCTAGTATACGCGGTATGATACAATAAATTTACAACAAGTTATGTTTGAAATCAATTTTTTTGTTTTCGAAAAAAATGTTTGTGCATATAGTTTGAAGTATTTATAATATACCTACTACTACATACTTCGTTTCAGACAATTGATATTATTCTTATCCTATTATCATCATAATATAGTTGTTTTCCGTATTTCTATATTCATAACTTGTCTAAAACAAATAAATATAAGAATCGAATAAATTATATTTTTTGTTCAATAACCATTTAAAGTTTAGATGAGTATAGTGGTGGACTACAAATTTTGGGGGTCACCTACTCACCTGTCATTTTACTCCACTCGTTTTATTAATTAAAAAAATACTAAATATACTGATCATAAAACTAAAAACAAATTATTATAAATTATTGTTTTTATTTTTAATAACACACGATTATTGCCAAACGGAAATTCATAGCATCCCTCAGTGAGTCACGTATCATTCACAATATACCTTCCTATATAATATTATTTTAATATAATACACACACAACATGATGGGTATCACAATAAATTTTTCTTGAACGAATAGAAATCTCATAGGTATATAGGACGTTAAGACGAGCGTGCTCTTACAAATGGTATACCTATAAGGTCGCAGGGTGCGATTGTTCGAGGATTACCACTTAACGTACAGATTACCGCGGTCGTACAGCGATAACGCGCCGCGGTTAGTTCGAAAAGAAAGGAGAAAAATATACAAATAAAAAAAAAGTTAAAGCTCGTAATAAAAATGTATTACACTTATCAGCGGACCGCGCTTTTAGCCGTTTTTCATTCTGGCAAGTACACGACGTATCATTATATAATATGTATATTATTGTATGTGAATTTTCGTTTAATATTCGTTGAAACGGTGCAATAATGAACACGGTGGTGGCGGCGTACTTTTTCTTTGTGGCGGTCCTCTGAAACGTATAAAACAAATTGCACACAAAAGGAAGATAAACTACAAGGCGGCGGAGGTGGGTAGTAAAAAAACATCGATAATGAAAACAATAATTTTATACTTTATACTGTGTTGTAGGAAAAAAGTTTATTACCGCACCGAAGCCAAATATTTATACGCCGAAAACCCATGGAGTGCAATGTTTTTTTTTATATAACGTTATAATTAATGAGGTTTTTTTCACCCCTCGGCGGCCACTATATAATAATAACAATAATGATAATGTACAATATACTGCATATATATATATATTGGCAGTTTTTCAAAGAGTTTATACGGCGCTGTTGTTATCTGGCAAGACGTAAAAATTCGCATTGAATAATATAACAAAAATCTGTTGAATATGCAAAAATATTCACGTCGTCTCCGCTTCCGCTTAATTCAGAATGGTTTTCCATTGTTTTTCCTTCCCACCGCCGTTTTCCTTCGGCTTCCCCGCAGCGAGGGACCCTCGTTTTCGGTCTTCTTTCGTTTACGTCCAAAACACTTTCCTCATTATCTCGACCTCTTCAACGGGTCTCAACGAGTTGAAATTATCTTAATTCTCTTTGGGTTTTTTTTCTATTTCTCTTACCTCGCCCTCGCTCTGTTTATCACTCTCTCTCTCTCTCTCTCTCTCTTTCTCTCTCTGTCCGTCCGTCTCTCTATCTCTCTCCACCACTTTATGCTGTACATTATAATACAACATGCACTCTCTTTGCTCCGTGAGTACACGCTCTTCAATCACGTCGTTATCTCGTTAAACGCATACCCTCAACGAGACCGAATACATCAAAATGTTTAACGAAAACTACTCATTAACGAGACAAACGTGTGCGCGCGAGCACGCCATGTCATGATGTACATTACGCGTTCGCCATTAAGGTTCGTCGTGTATAATATATATATAATAAATACGTAATATGTACACATATATATATATATATATTATATGTCTCGTGTATATAAATCGTATGGTATACGTAGGTACGTCTGTGTATTATACATGTATATAGCGACCGTGTTATAATATAGTGAATTTAATGTGCAGTATAAATGCATAATAATATTATGTTGTGTACCTACTGAAAATTGGGATCACACACTTTATAAAATCATATAATTTGCTATTTACGACTATAATACTATAATATTATGTACAACACTGGTGCAGTGATTATAACGATCGAGTAAATTCTCCTAATAACTGTACACTGCACAGTAAGTGGAACTCACTACAATACAGTGTGATCACGCTAAGAGGTACCACTGAATATCTCAGATGGGTGTCTTTCATAGGCGCAATTAGGGGGGTTGGGGGGAGGCTTAGCTCCCCCAGTTTTATCCATAGCCCCCCAGTTTTTATACGATTTTACTTGAAGCTTATTAAAAATATTGAGACAATTTAATTCCAACTAACAAAATAATTTAATATTTATTGACGTTTATATTATTTTGAAAATATATATTATATAACACGCCTAGCGCAGCTTATCAGTTATAATTTCCAATATGAAATTTCTTTTTAGATTTATGCTCATATGACAGATAAAAA
>WHPZ01581573.1:0-11678 GCA_016617965.1 Macrosiphum rosae
CATCCATTATACAGTGACCCACTTGTAACCTACTGTACAGCAGAGCACCTTTTTTTTTTTATTAAAGACTGATAAATAACCCAGTATTTAAATAGTATTTAAAAATTTGTTTTATTTCATGATTTCCACTGGTATATGAGTGAAGTAAATCTTGAATTTTTTAATATTTATAACATTGATATTTTTATTTTTTATCTATTGCTTTCGATAACCTTAAATTATTACAAAGAATTTATATGTAAGGTGTAATTCATTCATTAATAGTGTAAATAATGATTAATGATATCAGGTAATCTAACTATAAATAACATTTTGTATTTTATTATTCAAGATCAAGATCTTTGGTCGAAATATATTATGTATTTTTAAGGATTAGGTGTTAGACTGTTTTGGTGAACTATAAAGTATAGTTTTTATTTATAATTTATGGCTAATAGAGGCTGAATGATATTTGAAAACAAGACAACGTATTTTGTTAGCTACTATTTTACATGACGTTCAGATAATTATCAATCTTTATGAAGTATTGGATCAAATTTTGATTACCCAAGTATAATTATTATAGGTACATAATAAAATAATTGATAACTATTGTTCAAATATTTATACATATACTTGACATTTGTATAACACATAATTTTGATTTAATATTAGACATTTTAAATTATTTTACTGTTTTTTAAACAATTTTAATGTTTGATCTTTAGCAAGACTATTGGAATTCATAAATATGTTCAGACAATTCATTTTTTAATTACAATCGTTGTGAAAACGTGAAACTAAATTACTTAATAATAAATTATCATTAATAATTGAACTGTTCTTGAATATCCAGCCCAATTTATTAGGGAAATATTACATAATAAATAATAAATAATATTATTACCATTATAATATTATTACCAATGTTATAGAAAAATAACAACTATATAAAAACCTAAACTTTTATCAGGTAAATAACTGCGATAGTATAAGCCTGGCATTCACAATTTAATACTGAAATAATTTAAAGTTATACATAATATTATACCTATTTTCATTGTGTTTATGTATGCTTTATTTATATACGCGTGTGTACCTACCTCTATTTATAAAATACAATTTACATTTGAAATAACTATGCAGATGTATGAATACAGTGAAAAAAGAATAGAGACCAGCTACACGAACAATGATAAAGCTCTTTGATAAATGATAATCTAGTTAAATTATTGGTACGGGGCAAATAAAAGACGAGAAAACATTAGGTACCAAAACAACTGGAATAATTTCGCGATTGTCTTAATCGTGTTGCTCATAATTTGTTATTATTTATATATTATTAAAAATTATAATAATAATAATAATAATTTATAACAAATAGGTTGTAACAATTATTAAAATATGATCTTTCGTCTCTAAATTTCAATCATAAAATATAATATTTCAAAGGCGTTAAACTATAATTGATACCCATCAAGCTCTGAATAAATTGCCTTATTAATAATTTCCATTTATATACATCGGTAATCATGCAATATCACACAAATGTATATTTACACATTTTACGTTTATAGAATGATTATAATATAATATATTATTGTATATAATTTATATTTAAACACTGTATCTGTTTATTATTATTTTTAAATATATCAATGGTTAAATCTCTACTTACTAATGCTGGAATACAAGTGTTTTAAATAAAATTGTTCAGATAAAATGTATATCCATTTTATGTAATCGTGTACCTAATCAAGTATATATAAAGTTTGAAAGATAGTTGCGCTAAATCAAAATATATAACTTTAAAAAATACTAAAAAATTATACATAATTATTAAATTCTAAATATTTTCACTTTCTCGTTTACAACGTAAGGTAACTAGGCAGTGTTAGTGAAATTATTTTGTCATGGGTAAAGGGAGGGGGGCACCACTGTGACTTAGGTAACCCAAGCCGAATGCAAAGGTTAGACAATTTAAAAATGAAAATGTCATATCCGCTTTCCAGAAATATTTACTAGATATTTAGGGGACAGTATGGCATTATTATCAATATAGGCACCCGATGTGTATTTCAATAATTTAATTTAAAAATTTGAGTTGTCAATTAATAATTAATTTTAAATTCCTAATTCCTAGTTCGATTTATATAGCCAATCTCTGTATAGGTAGTTATTATGTCTCGTATAGTATATGACTATCTACTTGTTACTATATTGGCGTCTTACAGCTATTAATACTTCGTAATAGCAAGTCTATAATGCTTCAAGCATTATATTTTATTGGCAATTAAACTGTGCATATTATTCTGTTATACCTACTTATCGGTTTTTTTAAGATTTACAAAAGGTCAAACACCTGAACTATTTTTAAGCCCGAGGTTATCATATAATATGGCATGTGCAAATATTCTGGACAGTAAAAATTGACAGAGCAGAATGGAAAACAAATACATTATCGTTAACAAACTAAATTATTACCAATAAAATATATATAAAAAAATAAAAAATAAAAATATCGTGCAAGTAATAAATAGAAAACGAAAACTGTGGACACGTAAAGCTTGCATTTTTCAGGTTTAATAGGTTATCCGATATGAGTACAATTAATATTAAAAAGAAAAATATAACTTGTTTATTATTGTTTTCGTATAATAAATATCAATAACTTCTGTATATGTATTTATGGTAAATTACTTGGGTAGGTACCTACTACCAATGCCAATAATTACTGTTCATAATATTAATACATTTTCTCCACAGAATTTGTCTTTCATATTGTATTTGATTTTAGTGTTTTCTTTTGCCTGATGGTGTATTATTTAATGATGTGGTAATTTTCTTGGACTCCAATGCCCACTGCGATGAACGTAGTAAATGCGTAATAAACACATCACGCCTTGTCTGAGTTCGTTAGACCAACTTACGACGTAAGTAACCGCAATATATAGACTGAAGCTCAATCCAATAGTAATGTGATTAGATACGATAAGAGTAATATGAATATAATGCACAACTTAGGATCGAAGATTTCATAATAGATATTATCGAACTCGTTGTACCTACATAATACTTATATTATTATCTATTACACAAAATCAATATGAATCCCATATTCATTCATATACTTTTATGGCAGGTATATATAGGTATTATTGTATTAATAATTTACTATAGTAATAGCTGTAGCTCATAGTATTAACGTTACAAATGTGCATAGTATGCACTGTGCACACTATTTCAATAGAAGGCGTAATACAATTTTGAAATCAGCATATTTTAAATGAGTGGAAGATAAAACAAATTGTATACCTACTGACAATAGTGCAATAATATGTAGCCTAATTCACAAAATACAATTTATGTAAGATAATAATTTGTATCGTGAGCCCGTGGTAAACTTTCAATAAGTACATTACCAAATGTTTTTTAATAACTCTTGAACCGGGTCTGATCGTAATTTTATATTTATATGGAATAAAAAAAACCGGGTAAATGGATGTCGCTCTGCTGTGCAGTAGGTTACAAGAGGGTTACTGTATAATGAATTATGATAAACTTGAATTTGATGATATAATGTCATTGTATAAGAAAAAAGATTCTGAGCGGAGACGGTTTGTCAGTCTGGATATTTTATATTGTTGTTATTTATTATAGCCTGTAAGTTGAATTAATATTAGAATATTATTATTTTGTATTCGTTTCTGTGGTGATGCACAAAGCGTTAGAAATTAAAATCCTGTTTTTAGCGGTTTTTCGTAATTTGTTGGCTGTTTTTCCCGTGGCATTAAATAACTATTGAGAAAATCGAATTTTCAAAAAGATAAGATACTATATGTTGAAATCAAAGCACTCCTTCTGGTAGAAATTGTGTATACAGGATAAAAAAAAAACCACCATTGTATAACCACTAGCTTCCTCGCTCCGCTCAGAATCGAAAATGTCAAACGAATATGATAAAACCGTATTATATTGACCATTTCTTCAATCGGAGTCGATTTGACATTAATACCCTACTTAAATATAATTAGCCTATTACATTCGGGTATTTATTATTATATATTTGTGTATTGCAAATAACAATTTAATATTATATTCAAACTACTAGATCTTATTTTACGTGTTTGTGAAATATAATTAGGTAAGGTAATTATTTACTATACAATTAAAAAGCTAAACACTTCATTTGTATCCAATATATCACTTCTAAGATATTAAAAGTATTAATCTGATTTCAGTGAAAACTCAAAATATATTAAAGCATATAATTTAATATATTAAAATTGTAATGTGTTATCCATTTGCCATTTGACTATTTGACCATACATATATACCAATATGGAAATACCTATAATATAGTATTTACTATTTATTATGATAATAAAGACACAGGCACTATTAGTAACAATAATCAATACAGATTGGGAATATTACAATTAAATAATGTTAGGTAAATAAGCACCTAATAATAGTAGTATATTTTATAATAATATATACATAGTCTGCAGAAAAATACCAAATAATAAAAAGCAATAAAAACCTGGTACATTTTACAAAAATAAATGATTTTTCGATTTAATAGTTGTTTTTTTCACCTTTCAACTCACACATTTCAGGCCATTATTTTACCATTAGGCTATATGATGAAAACATGTGACATATTTCTAATCACGGTATTATAAATATAACAAAATTGAAAATATTACCAGTACTCTAAAGCTTGACTAAAATGTATACCTACCAACAATCATCTGTTATATATAATATCTAATACGATATTATAATTTAAAATGTTTATATTATGAACCTTAGGAGTACATAATCTCCTTATTAAACAAAATAGTTTCGTAAAATAATTACCATGGCAACCAATATGAGAGGTCTTTTGTACATTTTTAGATTTGTAAAAAAGAGGGAAGAAATTAGGATTGAGTGTAAATTTGAAGAGAGACAAATTGAAAATATTGTACTTGATGAGGCATAACAGTAATGTGCGTATTATATTTTATTTAAAATGTTACCTAATGAATATGTTAATAATTTATAGTATTTATATTATTTTTCATTAAGACTTTTATACTAGAGACTTCAGCTTTCAAAAAAAAGGATTGATGTGTGGTAGGGTCATAATATAATATTTATAAATTGTAATGCAGATATTGATGAGTGGCAAATGTGTGTGTTTATTAATACAACTATTATTAATTATCTTGTATGACATTATATTACACTACTATATCATGGAGACTTCAACTAATTAAATCGGATAGATTTGCATATTCGCTAATTAATATTATATTTGTGTGGCATATATTTATAAAAAATGATTACAACTTTCAACTTGAGAATATTATCATTAATTATTATGATATTATAGACATATTATAAAATGCAATTTGTTTTGATAAAACAAATAGGTATAAGGTACTATAACAGTATAACATACTACGTAGAAATAAAAACAGAATAGAGTGTCGTGATTATCACGTTCACTCGCTGGCCATCAAAGTACGTCACTGTAAATAAATAAAGTTTATGAATTCAATATTTACTTAATATTATAAGTAAATATTAAAAAATATTATCATTGATCAATAAATAATGTTTAATAAATACACTTATTTTATCTTTGCTGAACACTTGTTAAATAATAATTTGTTACTTTGGGTGCGGAGCCGTAGGATTCGTAATTCGTTTAATTGTTCAGACATCACCGTATTTTATTGTCTTAAAAGTTGAAACTATACCAATATTAAAGATATACTGATACATAAAATGATTCTACATGTATTATTCTTACTTCATAGGAATTATCATAATATATTATGTACCATGATATCACTGATCTATATGTGATTAAATATTTAAATCATTGAATGAACATATTGAAAATTAACCTTAAATATTGAATATAGTAGACAACTTTAGCGACGTTAGGATATTTCAAAATACCGATTTCTGATTACCTACTCATAAAATATTTATTCGAGTATAATTATAAGTTACGTAAATCTTTAGAAAACGATCAAATAGGTAGGTACAAGCTCATTAAAACGATTTTCCGCTCATATATAACCTATGAGTGTTTAAAGTTCAAAATATCGTCATAATGCTAACGCGCTATTGTGACGTCATCCACCAACGCATCTGCAATTAATGCTCATTATTAAAATTATTATTATTTTATAAAATAAAATGTTCTATTTGAAATTAAATGTATTATGTATATTTTATATAGGTTCAAATCATTCAAACACAGATAGGCGTGAGTAGACTCTTGGTTCCGGGAGTATATTATATTAAAAATTAGGACCCACAACGGCCACAACAGTTTTGAAAGCTAGGTACCTACATGCAATTGTTTACAATTTTATTAATTCATAAAGTGAAAGTTTATCAAACAATCTATCTAAATAAAAATAAGTGTATGTTTATGTAGGTAAACTAAGTTATTTAGAAAAAAATATAAAAATTAACCACCTAAGCAAATAATTGGTAAGGTAAAACTTCAAAAACTAAATACTTTAGGTTATAAAATTATATTCATGCATAAACACCGAATACCACAAACGAAATATAATACCGTTGATTAACCTATCCATTGGGGGGGGGGTCTTTATTTAATAATTAGAGGATTCAGTGAAGGGTCTGAAGGTGCCTGGGCACCCCTACCCCCCCTGTGCGCACACCTATGAAAACTTACTGATCAATAATTTAAAGAGAGGGTTCTTAACCGGTGCTCTATGGACCCCTAAGGTTCTGTAGATGATTACTCGTGGGTCCACAGAGTGACAAAGAGATTTTATTAAATAACCCAAAATATGTACAAACTTAAAAAGGAGTACAATTTGTTATAGACTCAAATATTCCAGAAGCAACAATTTTCTCAGATTCTCATAGTGCGATATACAAAATTAACAATTCGTACAACACTAGCGAGATTAACATACTGCAGGTACAGAATTTGTTATAATACGGAAGATAAAAAGGAAATATTATTCGGCTACACTGGGTACCAGGTCATTCTAATATCAAAGAAAATGAGATGGCTGATAAGGCAGCAAAAGATACAATATTATCCAACTCATTAGCAACAGCAGTTCAACTCGCGACGAAACAAGACGTGACATCCCTAATTAAACTTCATTGTACCAATACGAGTATAACTTGGCAGGGTCTTATGACCTATATGTACAAAACACATTTCGAAGAATTTTTTTTGTAGTTAAACTGGATGTTGTATTATCATATTTATCATTTATAGTATACTTGCTCTCTTCCCCAAATCAAAATATTACCAAATTACATTGTTCCAAAACCCTTTGTCCTTGAATCAATGTATTTTATTATAAGTAGATAGGTATAGCCTATGTAATATGGAATATTATACCAAAAGTAATATTGTACATTTGTAAATTAAAATTATAATTTATCAAACCACGTATATAACCTTTAGGTAGGTATACTAATATTACTAATACACTGCAGTTCGGTGGTTCAGAAAATAATGTTACTTATACGAGTTATACCGATACACTTATTGTATCTATACCTGATTACGAAACATACGTAAATACTTAATATTTTAACTCTCTTGTAAATGGTTATATCGAGCCAGCAAAGGTTAACTTAGTAATAAATCATTTTCATTGGTTATAACTTATAACATATTATATGGTTATAAATGATATAACTGACTACATCGTAATGACCATAGTGTACCTATAGGACATTAGTATTGCATTTCATTCTAGATATAACGTTTTTTTTAATATACAGCTTTTAGGCTTTCATATAACTGTTTATAAGGTTATAATATAAATTAATATATATAATAATATAAATTAAGAAGATGTAGCGCCCTATTTGCTTTCTCTCTCTGGCCCACGGCCCACAAACGCATTCAAGTTCATTTTTTGTGTTTTTGGGTAATTTTGAAGTAAAATCTCCCATTAAAAAAAAATAGATTAGGTATAATATTTTTGAAGGTTTTACATATCCATTTAAATTCAAACATTAAGTCAAAAAAATAATAAAATATTAAAATTAATAAAACCGGTTGATGTACTCAAAAATGTAATTATCTGTGATTTTTGAAGAATGTGATTTTACTCTATAAGATTAAGTACCTAGGTACTCAAAAACTGTTAAAAACTATTTACTTGAATGCGTTTTGTCTATGTAGTGTTTAGTCTGAGAGAAATAAAAAAATAGATTTCACGACATTCCTTTAACAATATTAAGGTTTTGTTCGTATTTAAATCGATATTTATACACACATGTGCCTAATAAGCTTAAATAATTTTCAAAAAAAAAATATAGGATTACTAATTAAATTTAAATGTTTTTTAAACATACCTAGTTATGTATATGTTATTTTATTAACGTGAAACAATGCACAGTTTGTTGAGTTACTACTTATTACTGAATATAATATTTTACGTTGTATCTACTACGCATATAGGTACGTTTGTTATAAGAAACATGGTACAAAAATGATTAACCATTTTAATTCATAATTTATATTTATCAATAAATTATTGAATACTTCTAGATATACCTTTAATTAATTCCTTTGAATTGTACACGTTTCTTATTAAGCAGTTGAACCCAAAAAAATTCTGAGCCTGTTATTGACGTCACAACCAATCAATTACATTTTACAATTATTACTATTGTTGTTTGTATTATAATTTTACGTTTTGCGCTGTAACTACACATTTTACAGTAGATACGATTGGATTTAAATGAAATCTCTGATTGCACAAATCAATCCAATGCAATTTCTTTAATATTAGTATAGTTAATATTTATAATATGTTATACGTATATTATAATTATTGTACCTACCTATGTAATTACTAATAACTAATAAGTAATAACAAATCGATTGCTAGTTAGAAATCAAAATAGAGCATTACCTAATACCTACCTATAAACGTAGGTAGGTCATAAATAGTACTTTCACAATCAAAACAAATTTGATTAAAAAAACAATGGAAAAATGTGGTTAATAAATAATAACAAATAATAAACATAATAAACAATCGTTTGAAAATTATTTACATACTCAATTGATATTATATAAATTGTTAACTCAAATGTTTAACAGTTTAGTGTGAACACAGAAAAACAAAAAAACATACAAAAAATAAATCGTTTTACTTAATTAATATATCGTCGAATAAGTAATAAGACAAAAACTTAAGAATTCATAGGTGAAAATATTTTTCTCGACATTCAATTTAGTAAATTTATGAAATACCTACTCAATTACTCAAATGTTTCAAATTAACATAAAAAAGTAATTCAATTTCTATAAACTATTATAGTGTATATTTTTTGTTACTTCTTAGTTCTTTATATATGATGTAATAATTGAACCTTTAAACCAATCGCTTAACTTTATACCTCAAAAATAATAAATACTATTAACTATACCTAACATTAAAGTATTTTTTGGATTTCGACTTGCATGTTGATTATTGTAAGTCTACAAAGCTAATCTTGAGTTTTTAAAACAATATTATTGTTTTCACAGTTAAAATGTTCTTTGTTTTATGTCGTTACTTTTTAGATTGATTGAGCCGTTTAATTGAGCTTCAACATCAGTCTATTTTTCATTTTCTATATAGGTATTCTTGAATTCTTCTTTGACGTTAAATCTTACTTACACTACTCCTTAAACATAACCATTAACCATACCGATAACATAATATACTCAATATCGTGATGTCTCGGAGTTTACCCTTTTTATTTCGTTATCTGTTGTTAATATATACACTGTATCTACTGACAAACCATTAATCGTTCTCCGTCGGATTAAGCCGTCTAAGAAACATCATAATTATTTGTTCTCGTCATCAGACGGCTATTCTTACCTCACTCATACAAACCTATTAATTTTGTTTTTGTACCTACCCTTCAAACAGTTGAAATAAAATATAAGACCGTTTGGGTTTAATATTGTCATCCAATATAATAGATATTAAACAACAAAACCTTTTTTTACTCAATCCTATTATTAAATGTGCGGGAATTATGTCAACATTATTCTCTAAATTACTTTTAGTAATCATACGTCATCATACTCTACCAGTATTGTAATTCGAAATATTTCAGCGTTCTTTGTTATAACTTATAGGTAATGAAATATAATTAGGTACATAGTATTCTATAATACGTCCACTTACTAATTGGAAATATATATATATTAAATACAAAGTCTCTAACAAATATACCACTTTTTAAAATACATAGGTAATCAAAATCCAATGAATAATCATATTTATGTTAAAAATACACAAATTATATTATACCTACACAATAAAATATGATAAAGTTCAGTGCAAAAGTCAAGGTTATGGTTAAGAGTTCTTGCAGTGTACCTAATTAAAATAATAATTCTTATACTGACAAACTTATAATTTTGACAAAACCCTGTTCTGTTTTATTCAAACTTTTCCAGTGAATTATTCAATACCTAATAGAAAGAATTTTCTATATTAGATATATAGACATAATAAAGTCAATAATAAACCTACCAATAAATTTATGAAAAAAACATTTTGCAATGGTTTTTAGAACCTTCTGATAAATTAATAATGTTATAAAAATAATACTGTATTAATTTCCTCTAATCAATGTAAAATAATTTAATTTTAATCATGTGTACAAAATAGTGTTATTTTTCATATAATTTGTTTTAGAACTCCCGGGCCCCATTCTCAGTGGGGCCCAATATTCATATGTATATGAAATTAAATTAAATAAAAAAAATGCATATTAATCTACATTAGATAAATCATCAATCTATACACAACTAATAATGTGTATCTCTAAAGTTACTTGAATATGTTTGTGTAGCCGTGTAGGCATACATGCTAGTAAACAAACTTTTTTATAATAAAAACTTTAAATTTCGTATGTATATTTATGTTGACGATAATCTCTGAGTTAGAAAAGTAACGAACCGTTTTTGCATTGCAGCAGGAAATGTTTTTTTATTTTCTTATAGGTATGTAAATCTTCAACGCTTATTATACAAAATCATGAAGTCGTTAAATAAATTACAAAGTGACTATAAAAATTGTCAATGAGTTACTGTGTATTGCAAAAAGTTTATCTGTAGATACCTTGATAAGGTCACTATTGACTCGGTACGATATTTATCAACTGGTTTAATTGACTCCTAATCAAATTGTCATAAAATAGTTTCTGTTCACTAAATCTAACATAATATTATGTATGAAGTTGTTAAATATTTCATAACTTAATAATTTCTACGACCACATGTCATGGCCACCTAACGATCATATCAATCGCGAATTTGTGACAAAAATCTAGACTAAAATAATTTATTTTCATTTATGTTTTTTTATAATGTTCCACATCTATGTAAGTATCTAACGTGCCATTTCATAACTTATTTATTACCTACTTGCTTGTATTATTTATTTAAGATAACAGCAGTGTATTGTTCAATCGAATTATCTTTGCTGAATCGCCTTATGTTAGTACTTAATAGAACTTATTAAAATTCCCATATTATATTGTATATTATAGTGTATATAATATAAGAGTGATGCTCTATGTAGGCAAAAAACGTTTACTAATTATTTTATTTTTTAGTTCATTATACTATTATATTTATCAACAATTTTTCAATTTTCAAGTCATATACCACGACTACCGGG
>WHPZ01581574.1:0-14013 GCA_016617965.1 Macrosiphum rosae
ATTTTAGCCGAAAACATTGCATTTATTATAATAATTTATATTATTAGTTATTAATTATTATAATGTATTATTGTTATCAACTTTTGAGTCAATATACCGACTTACCAATTACCGTAGAACGATGTGAATGCATACCTATGGAATCATGGTATAAATACTCATGACCTAAATAGGCAATTGAATAGTATAGGTACATTTTTAATTACCTAATAATGAGCAAATGTTTGTGATTTTACGAAGTTTTTCAAAATTTGAACTAAAAATGCTTATAAAATATCATATGCCTATGTATTTTTAATATTTTCAAATAAATATAAAACTACAAATTTTGGATCTCGTATTAAATTTTTAAAGTTTTTGATCGAACCTGATAAAAATCAGCTCTTAAAAATAAAACAATTGGAAAATATTATTCAGTACTTATATTTTGAAAATGTCATTGCAGTGTGTATAAAATAAAATAATATACTTAAAAGTTTCGAGTACCCATGAATAATATTTTTAAATTACAACAATATAACTAAAATAGTTTTTTTCGTCGAAAATAGTCTTCTATTGAGCCAAAATTTGAACTTGGAATGTCTATTTAACTATTTAAGTCCTTGATACTTTTACTATCCAAAGATTGACAATGAGTGATGACATCATCAGTGTCAGCTAGCCACTGCCCCCCTAAATTTGTATCGGCCACCTCTTGGCCCCCCTTGACCGCCTAACCACAAAAGAAAAAAAATAAATTGCCATATAATTGTAATAATTGTGGTTATAAATTATTAATATCATTATTATAAAACCGTGGCTTTGTTGTCTCTTATCTGGTTAGTGATTATAATATGTTATCAATGGGTTATTCAGCTAATTGCTGAAGTAGGGTGTTGTATACAACACGACTGTCTAATCGTAAAACACAGTAACATTCTTATCAATTGACGTTTTATTGGCATAGATTGTTCGAAATGTTGTGCTGCGTTATTACTTGGATCGATTATAAAAAAATAAAACTAACAAAACATCAGTATTATCTCAATTAGGTGATCATCATGCATGCGCATGCTCAAATATATATTGATTTTATTTTTCACCTATTTTGGGGTTTGTGACATAAAAAAAAGTTGAGAAACGCTGGCCTCACCAGCTATATGATATTCAAACAGGCTTACCACGATTTCTCTCCGAAGTTTCAAAAGAAAATGTGTTTTTAAACACACAATATTAATAATGGGTTTTTTTAATTTTGACTTAAGTATAATTATGTTTAAACTTAAAATGAAAAAAAAATACCTAGTAGGTATACATTATACTGCAGTTTAAATATATGTATTGGAATATTGATATATTATGTTGTCCCATTAGTTCCGTGATAAAACGAGTCTAGACTTCACATTAACTACGCATTTGTCGCGTCGGTCTGGCGCCTTCGTCTTTTATTACCTGCATGTTATCAAAACGAAGTGTTAATATGGCATTAGGTAGTTTATAAGATAGGTTTACGTTTAATCGTGTTCGTCTGGACGATTGGTAAAAGTATCAAGGAAAAAAAGTATCTTAAAATATCTAATTTCGTCCCAATTTGAACTCAAAATATTCATAAAAAAAAATTGTGCTTACATATTTTTTGGATTTTTTTTTGTAGAGTATTAATAATTTATGTACGAAACTTTGTTAATAAATATTCAATCCTTAACTATAAAAATTAAACCTTTTGTATATTTTTACTATAAAATAATTTGCAAATTTTTATGATTTAGATGAATTTTGTAACAATTTGAACTTCAAATGCTTATAAAAAGTCGTTCCTATGTATAATGTATCTTTAATATTTTTAACTGCTGTTAAACAACTTATGAGGAACTCTGTATATTATATAAGCTCAATTTACTATTTTGACCTTTCAAAAGTACCATTAGATCAAATTTGCTACCTGGGTCCAGGACCACCCTCAAAGTTAAAAATAAAAGCATGATTTTTACTACTTTTCGTTTACAATATACCTACGTCCTACATAGACAAAAAAAATTAAAATTAAACACACTTCATTATAAAATCAAAACATTAATCGCTCCTTTCAGAATCTAATATAATAACATTATATTACATATAGACGTATATAGTGATCCATTTAAGTGTACCTACTTATTATTTTGAAGTTTCAACTTTTTCAAACATTTTTTTTTTTTAATAATTTGTGGAATTTTCCAAAAAGTCTTACTTTTATGAATGGCATTGTACATTTTTTATTCCATATTCCAAAGCAGAATATTATTCACAGTATTTCAATCTATAAAGATCAAATTTCGTACAGTTAGTTCATTAATTATGACTTAATATCCAAGCATTTAAAGTTTGATGATCGGAATTTAGTGGTACACGGGAACCCCGCAAAATGTTGTTCACTACCTACTCCGAACAGTAGCCTAAAATTTAAATACTAATTATAAGTTATAACTTATAACTTATGAACTACTTGTCTGCCATTTGTTTTTACCTTTGTGAGTGTAACGATTTTTACAACATGTATACTGTATCGTAGTATTTAACTATCGACTATATTATATAGTCTATATAACTTACTGATATAAGTATATTATAATAAAATATATTACGTGTCATTTTTTTGTAATTATACTGATTAGTTTAGTATATATTAGATTATTCGTATATTTTATTAAATGTAGAATGTGTAGTAGTATAATTTTTATTTTCACCTATAAAAGTATTTTTGTTCTGTTATAATATGTAAATTGTAGGTAGTTGCATCATTTTATTTTCCTTTATTTTTTTAGCTTTTCGTTTTGAGTGATTATTATAAACATTGATATTACAACAGTCAACAAGTAGGTACACTTAAAAAATCCAATTGCCAGTTTAAAAGTTTGAAGACCCGACGTCCCGATTAGAAGATTTACCTATATTATGCAAAGAAAGAATAAAACTTTGATTAAACAAATAAAAATAAACTGTTAAATTAAATAACAAAATATACTTCTCAAATTCTGTATAATATTTAATATCGATGTATAAATGTATAGTCGAATAATTAAAACAGTACTTATAA
Organism: Macrosiphum rosae; assembly: GCA_016617965.1. NCBI lineage: Eukaryota > Metazoa > Arthropoda > Insecta > Hemiptera > Aphididae > Macrosiphum > Macrosiphum rosae. The sequence goes on from WHPZ01581574.1 coordinate 3,056, forward strand.
AAAATGTACAAACTACGAACTGCAGTTGTAAAGTAAAATAAAAAAATAATTAATCAACTATAAATTAAAATATTTTTGATAATCAGTCATAGGAAATGTGTTGTGTTTTAGGTACTTATAGCCGTACCTATAGGTATACATAGATATTCTTGAATATTAACTACAACAAAAATAAGTTTACATAGTATATTATGCAAGTATTTATTACGATATTAATCTACATTCTACGGCAACAACTCGAATTCGCTGTTGGGGCCATTTTTGGTTTCTGAACTACTCGCCGATTTGTATATTTTTTTACCACCTTCGATCACGTACTCGACACCATCGCCAATTTTCGATCCTACTTTGCGCACCGCCTGACCAATGTTGTGTGAGCTGAATGTTTGGTCATTGATTTCCACGCGCATCGTTGTGTTGAGATGTGCGCAGTTGTTCTGATCGACGATGGTTAAGTCAAATGGATTTACGTTGCTCGAAGCAATGCGGTTGCGCACCTAAAATCAGGATTTGTCGTTATTACACTTATACTCTTATAGGTGTCGTTGCTATTACACTTGAGGAGTTAAAACCTAGAGGTCAGAATGTATGAAGTTTTATCGAACAAATTTGGAAAACGTAGCCTTTATTTTCAGAAAAACATATTTTTTTTTTAGGAATTGTTGTCATTGGGTTAAATAAAGAGTAAACACGTCATGTAAATTTAAATAAGTAAAAAAATCACTTATCCCATCACCAGAAACTTAATAATCTTCACCGTAGTCCTTTATAAATAAACTTTAGAAAAACCTCATGTGCCATATTTTTAGACATATTTGATAAAATATTTAAGTGAATAATTAACTAACCTTATCTACGTATTGTTTATCCAAAGTTTTTGATCTAGATAAAATCGTCACTGAATGTCTGTTACCGAGAGGTATTTTTTGGCAAGAAAATATTCCGGCGTAATTTATGTAGTCCGTTGAAAAAACAACAAACGACGCTTTACCCGCAACACCTATATAAAAAAAAGTATATTAATTATGATGTTTTGAGAGTTGTCATTCCTAATATTTTATGAGTTGAAAAAATATTGATTTTCAATAAGTGTTTTTATTTTGTGCCTGAAGATTGAAGACAATGCTCCGTTCATTAACCTCGAAGAAGGTTTCTGGTAGAAAATTGAATCTAATTTGTACTTTAGTGGATCAAAAGAAGACATTTCTCAGTAGGTAGTGGTGCTAGTGCTGAGCACCAAATCAGGATCAATACATATTCAGATATTACCGATATCGATTGAAACAAAGTTACAATCCGTTTAATCGGAATTTAAAATACTAATCCGGATTATAAAGCGTTTTGAAAACAATATTATTATTTTCTTTACCACTATTTTTTTCTTGTCTGAATATATAACTATAATTCGATTGTCGATAGATCCGAGATCGTATATTCGTATTATACAGTCATATAGATAATAATGAAAAAATAGGGCATCGGGCAGATGGGTCCTAATTCTTATCACTGGGCCCAACTGTCCCCATCTCGAAAACATTGCAGCCGGATTGGATCCAAAATCCGAATCAACGGATTGGTTCCTAAATCTGATTCAACGGATTGAATTCGAGAACCCGGATAAAACGGATTGATCGGAAATTAGGATTAAATAATTGTAATCCGTAATCCAGATTGGTCAAAATAAAATATTAAATAGTGCTCAGGTAGGTACTATAGGTATTTACTTTTCAAAATAATTCGAAAAAAAAATATGAAAATTTGTTAAAATGTTAATATTTTATTATCATAATAATTGTTTGGTAACCGTAGTTAGGTTACTTAACAATAATACTTAATACTTAAGTAGAGTTTGTACCATGCGTAGACGGTTATTCAAAGACAACCCATTTAGATTTAATGAATAGAGGCCAAGTTAAACGTTGGTCTAAAATTATATCAAGATATTTAACTGTTAGAGAAGTGGGGATTCGGGATTATGATACTATAAGGGTAACATAAAGACATGGAGTTAATTCGAGAGTATAGTTTGTATGAGTTTATTTAATTTTGATTTACTTTATATCGTCATTTTGTTTTAAAATATTGTGTATTAATTATATTTATAATTATAATAATTATAGTACTATATAAAATATATATATTATAAATATAGTTAAATCTTAAATTAGATTATGTAAAACCAATGAATTTGGATTATTTTGAATAGGTAGGTAAATTTTAAAATATCTTTTTGTAAAAAAACTTAGAACTTTTTTTTTATTGGGTTAATAAGGTTTCAATTACTGCGGTCATTAGCCTGTAATAATTACATAACTATTGGTCTTAAAACTATGGAAATCTAGTTTTGATAAGCCTTTCTTTGTGAAAAAATTGTATATATTTTTGGAGTTCTCTTCACCAAGTGCTTGTTGCATCGTTGATGGGTTTCCGACTTCATTTTTTGTATTTTTTTTTTTTTTTGAAAGAATTATTATATATTTTCTAGAGTACATTTTAAACAGTTACTTACTTAATGGAAAATTAGCTATCATTCTTGAAGGTAAGCTTGGATCCGCTTTCAAATTTCCAACATAGTGGTAATTATTGGACTTCGCCACATTGATTATAGAATTTTCGCTCATTTGATCTAATTTATAAGCATTGGGCTCGCCTGTTTTTTCAAAGTTATATTCCAGACACCGACTTGACGTAGATGTTTTTTGTATTGCATACCATTTTCCTAAAAGCTGAACAAATAATATACAATAAATTACAATTATAACCAACAATATAATTAATGTTATATTGTATATAACGTATATCAGGAAGATATTGATTAATGACGATTACTTATGAAAATATTACATTTGAATGCGTAATCTCATATCATGGTACAGACGTACAGTGTACACAAGCAGTGGAGGATTCAAGTCTTAATTTTAGGGGGACACGGGGGGGCAAAAGTACAAAATGTAGAAAAATTGGCTAAACACAGTGTAAAACATAGGGAAACTACGGCGATTGGATGGGGAAAATACCCCTTTTGCCCCATTGGATCCGCCACTGTACACACGTCATACTATAATACATTATATATCCAGTAGGTATTAAGTGTTTAAGAGTATTACATTTAATAATTAACTAATGTACCTATACATGGTAAAAAATGTAATTAACTATAATGTATTCATTCTATAGTGTTAGGGTTGGGTTTTTATGTCATATTTTTAAATTTTTCGAATTGTCAGCAAAGTAGTTTCATATAGCTTACACACATAATCACATTTAAATTATGAGTATATTCAAATTTCAATTTGTCAAAAACTAAGCTATTCACAGATCACAACAAGCAATGTTGGCGCTATGTATGGCGGGGCCCTGGACATAGGGGAGCAAAATTCTTTCCCACTAGCTTTTTTTAAATTAGGCTTTTAAAAAAAAAATTCTGTTTTTCTTGGAATTTTAAATATTAAAAAGGTGGGCAAGTGGGTGTCCCTGTGCTGTACAGTAGGTTACAAATGGGTCACTATAATGGATTGTGTTAAATTTGAATTCAATAATATAATATAAATATATCATTGTATAAGAAAAAAGATAATGAACGAATGCGGTCAGTCAGCTTATAATATTACTAAGTACATATATATATTTTATGATATTATTGTGAATAAAGTAATTTATATTTAACTTATTTACGTGGAACTTTGTTTTACATTTTTAATGCTTAGATATAAAAGTTCAACATTTTATAAAAGTTCAACTACTTAGTACTTACTAAATAATTTGTAAATTTTCAATTTATTAAATTTCGTCAAAATCTGAAATTTAAATGATTACTTATAAAAAAAAGCAGGTAAGTGGATGTCGCTCTGCTGTACAGTAGGTTACAAGTGGATCATTGTATAATGGATTTTATTAAACCTGAATTCGATGATATAATATCATTGTATAAGAAAAACGATTCTGAGTGGAGACGATTTGTCAGTCTGGATATTTTATATTGTTATTAGTTATTATATCATGTACCTTAGTTGAATTAATATCATAATATTATTATTTTTTATTCGTTTCTATGGTAATAAACAAAGAGTTAGAAAATAAAATCCAATTTTTAAAGGTTTTTCGTAATTTGTAAGTGGTTTTTACCGTGACATTAAATAACTATTGATAAAATCGAAAAATAACCTCTTTAAAGTACCATCTTGATCCAATTTGCTAAAATATAAGGTACTATATGTTGAAATCGAAGATTTGTTTATGGTAAAAATTTTGTATACAGGATACAAAAAAAAAATAAAAAAAATAAACACCATTGTAAAACCACTAGCTTCCACGCTCCGCTCAGAATCTTAAATGCCTATGTATTTTAATATTTTTCCTCTGCTATTGTAATAGCATTTTAGGAGCCTTATATCAAGTTTTCTAACTTTTGGGCCCAACAAATAAAATTGTATTTATATTTATAGAAAAAAAAAACTTAAAAAAATTGAAATTTGAAATTGTTCTTAAACATTTCAAAACGGGTTAAAATATTTTCAACATACCTATGTCCCATTTTTCCTCCCCTAGCACCGGAACTGAATTAACAAGTACGAATTTAGAGGTGGATTGGCCCTCCTACAATTCGGGATTTTTATTGATGGACCACCGCGTAAGCAATTAGTGGTTTCAATTTTAATAATTTTCTTCTAACCAGGTATTGTTACATTTATTAAACCACTCGGAAATAAGTTTTTTTATAAACTAAACAAAAAAAAGTAGACCTTCTTGAGTCTCGACTCTTGAACGCAAGATCAATATAATCTTCGAACGCAAGTATTTTGATATGAGCCTTTTCAAATATTAATATTTTACATAGGTACTGATAACTCACTTAAAAATTAAAATATCGTAAAAAACCAACGAGAGAACACAGATAATGTTGTTACCTAAAAGTTTGATAATAGGTCAATTCACTCTAATATAAAAAATGACAATATCCTATTGAAGCTAGCAAACGAACATTTGTTATGTCATACGTGTGTAAGACGGAAACAACACATGCGGGTGCGACGTCCTCTTAATACAATAATAAATGGATTACAACAATGATAATACAATTTTATAAAGATAGTTATAACTTATAAGTTATAATACAAAATATGCATCAACCTCCAAGCATCGAATTATATTTTTTATTGTTGACTTGGTGTCTTTGATCTCGGTATACCTATAATATTTATTACATTATTCTCGTCAACTCGAGTACAAAATATTATAGTTCGACATTTTGTATATTATGATTTATGACTCATAGTTGTATACTTCGATCTCCCATGATATCATTCCATGTACCAAAAATACTTAAATATCAAAACTTAATTTTAGGTAATTTTAGGTAATAGATACCTATAATATAATAACTGCACTGAACATTTTATTTTATTTTTTATATGACTTACAAGGAAGTACCTATATGTTTTAATAAAATATATAACTAATTTTAACATAATATCAAAATGTTTTGTTACAATACACTAAAATATGTACAAGTAATCGTACAGTTAATTAATTAATATATGTTTATTTATATGTATTATGTTCTTACTTGGCAGCTATAGCCTAGAGCCTATAGCTGCAGTTAATCAGAAAAAAATATTCAAATTCTTTAAGATTTCCCAAGCGCTAAGACAATGACTATTATTTAAACATAAATTGAAATATGCCTATCTACATATGAATTTAAAAATTAATATAATATATTAATATGAATTATGATATGTCTCTGCGTCAGTCTCATGCGTTTTACTTTCGAAAAATATTTCTTCAGATAACGTTGAACGAACTCTGGACGCTTTATATAGAGGTTGCAAAGTAGATACTTTATAATTAATAATTAAGTATATCGTATATCAGTGATAAAATTAAAATTGAAATTAATAGAAATACTTATAAATTATTATTATTTATTAATAATATAATGATTTAAATTTTGTCTACATTCCCCATAATTATTATTATTTATTAATATAATAATATATCAATATCATTATTCACTGTAGGTACCAGTACTAAAAACACGCAAGATAAACACGATTACTGGTTATAACTTATTAGTAATTACTAATTCATAACAAAATTGTAAATATTCAACATATTATTGAGTTTACATACGTTTTTTAAGTTTTTATCATGTATTCAATTAAAAGCAGGGTGCTGAAGTGCTGAGTGCTATTTAAAGTCGTTTTTTCATATACTAAAAAGTAAAAATATTATGTATGAACTTGACACTATATTATGTACCTACGTATATTAGACACTAGTATATAGCACCCTACACCCCCGGGCCCGGTCATTTCCATATTATATAGTTGCACCAATAACTCCAATGCTTATTATTGATGTCAGATTATCAGAATACCTAGTTATTTATTATTTTGACTAAAACAAAACGAATACCCAACAATGCCGTGATACGTATCCTATCTGGGATTTTAAATATTGACTCAGGGTCGGTGCTGTTAATTTTGTATATATTGGCAAGGTTCAAGTTCGCGTCTCTTATAGTTAGATCTGAGATCATTCTTCAAAAAATACCACCCCTGTACAAATAGCTGCTAATATCACCGCATACCTCATAGGCTTGTGCAATTATGAGTATGGGTACTTTTCCTCTACGTCCTAAACCTGCCCCGAATCCCGATTGCACTTCATAAGTTATTCAATACTTTTTATATTTATATAGATTTACATGATAACTATTATGTAACTTGTTGAAAGCAAATATTACAAATAAAATATCATCATACTATATTAATCATTATAGATATATATGTCATATTAAATTACGACTTACCTTATCCATTGAAAAATCAGTCATTGGTTCTAGAGTTGGACATTGGCCGAAATGATATGAATGACAATTCACGAAGTACAGTGATGAACAGCTAACCATCAATACGAGAGTAATTTTCAAAAGCCCCATTATTGGAAAATGTAAATATCTATAAAATATTAAAACATATTCGCTATAGGTACGTATTAAATATCAACATCAGTAATCAGAAATTAAATTTACAAAAAAATGACTATAATATTATATTATAATAGTGTAATATAATATATAAATTGTATAATAGGGTTCTACTTACGTTCTACCTACTATTTGTATTCTTTCAAGTTCAATATTTTATATTTGAATACGTAGTATAATACCTTTTTTTTCTTTTTCTGTATGTCATCTCTACATGGGAGCTGGGTTGTTTTCACATGGCTTAGCCCCCATAAAATATATATAGTATAATACCTATAGTCTTTGAGATTTTGAAAATAATACTATAAGTGCGATGTGTTTTTAAGTGTTTGTTTAACCTTTGTATCTATTGTAATATTAATTTAGATTACTGGCTTTGTATATAACACTACTGTAAAACACAGTTTGACTCACACCATGACCTAACCATTAAGACGCAGGTAATTGTTGACTGTTATATTAAAAATAAAACAATAACATGTAATTCAAACCAAATATGGATCATGATTCCTGTACAGTATTACGCAGTTCTAAAAAATTTGCATTCTTTATTATTTTTAATCGAAATTTATTTTAATGAAATATAATTCTAGTAATATTATTAGAACTAAGGTATAGCATAATATTGTTACTTGTAAAATTACATGGCTACAGATTTTCAACTAACATTTTCTATTCGTTAATAGCTATGTGGATTTAGATGATGGGTATTCAAAAATCAAAATATACTTTTATTTATCATCTCTAATCTGTATTATTTATACATTTATACATTTAATTTATTAATTACTACTATTAATATTATAAAGTATCCAATGTATTAAAGTAAATTATTTTTAATGTACTTACAAAATATATAGGTACACAATGGTAATTTGTTAAAAAACGACTTCCTGAATCGCAATATTATTATGGTGCACTGGAACGTTCCACACTAGGTGTACAACTTCAAGTTACATTGAGTGTATGTGTCTTAATAAGTTATAATATTTTCCTCCCACTCCGTTAGTGATCTGTAGCCATGTAGGTTGGCTTCTATAGTAACTACATCTGATGAGTCATAGTCCATAGGTGGAACGTATACGTATTCTAGCAATTTGAACGGATTAACACCATTACAATATAATATACACTATACAGCAATACAATGTAATGTACTACGTATTTATATGACTGAACGTTTTTTTATAACAAGGTATGACTCAAAAGTACGTGCATAATAATTGGATCTAAATTCTCAGAAGTTCATTTTAATCATATATTTATATCAGTATTCAGTAGTTTTGTAATAATAATAGGAATTCAATAACTTATGATACCTACCGTATACACAAATATCTTTTCCCAATTTTTTCAATGACGCCAGAAACCTGTCAAATAACAAATTTACTAATTTATTTTTAAGCAAATATACCATGCAATAAGTTTAACCTAATAAGTTATAAGTGTATAAGTACCTATACTTATTTATTATTCATTTATACAATTATTCTTGGTGATTGGCGAATGGAGACTATATTATTTCCTATTTCCTAATACATTATTTCCTATTTCTTATAATATTATAGTCTCACGATTTTTGATGTTTAACGCATGATTACAACGGTATAATTGACAGCCTAGGTAATTCAACGTTTAAAAATGTGGGTAAGTGGATGTCGGTCTGCTGTACAAGTGGGTCACTGTATAATGGATGGTATTAAATTTGAATTCAATGATATAATAATATAATATATCATATGATATTAGTATATTACTAAGTATATTTGATGATATTATTGTGAATAAAGTAATTTATATATGACCTATTTACGTGGAACCTTGTTTTGAATTTTCAATCCTTAGACATAAAAGTTGAACATTTTATAAATTTTAACTACAAAATAATTATTAAATTTTATATTTGATAAATATTGATGAAATTCGAACTTTTAATTCTTACAAAAAAAAAATGGGCCATGTATTTTTAATATTTTCAACTGCTATTGTAACAATGTCAGTAAACAGCTCAAAAAGAGTCAAAATATTTTCAACATTTTAAGGTATATAGAAAATGAAGAAATAAACATTCAGTAAAATTTTCATGTATTTACAGTTATTCGTTTTTGAATTACAATAAAATAACAAAATCGTTACATGAGAAATCGAGTGAATATCCTATCTTGTAAAAATATGAACTTCTAACGCTCATAAAAATGTAATTTGATTTGCTTGTAGAAATTTTTTTTTTTTGACAAAGGCAGACAAACTTATGAGTAATTTTGTATTACATTTTCAAATCTTAGATTTAAATAGAAACATTTTTATGAATTTCTCACTCAAAATAATTTGTACATTTTCGTGAATTTTACGTATTTTGTCAATATTTGAACTTTCAGTGCTTATAAAAAAAATTGTGACTGGTTTTTTAACATTTTTCAACTGTCTTTGAAACAATATATTAGTGAGACTATAGCTTAAAAACTAATGATTTCCACCAATTTGTTTTTATATCGTCATCTTAATACTAATAGGTTTCCAAAAAAAATGTACATGGGCACTAAACCCAGTTTAGTGCCCAACTGCCCAAAATTAATGTGTGTTATTAATTATTATTGTTATTTTTTTTCCAAATTCTAATGTTAACTAGGACACTAGGTATTCGTTTACTTATAGAGAATATTATATATTGTATTATTTATTCAACGCTGGTTAAATATCAAAATACACAAATGAATAATAGGTACTTGAGTCTTGGCGTGGAGTTCAGTACTTCGTATTTGTCTAATAAATTTGTGAAACCTATAAAAGTGCCTAAAAATACCCTGAAATTCATGTCACGTACCCACGTGGACTACATGGTTTAGTGTGAATGTAGAAATAAGACGTGCTTAGCTGTAACTTGTAACTTTGTAAATCGTAAGTTGAACAATAAAAAACGGAGTTAAAAACTTGAAAAGGTGTTATTGTACGGCAGACTGCAGGCTGCCCAGCGCCGCGGTCGTAGTCGACGTAAATGATTGCGGTCGGAGAAATGTAATGCCGTCAGTCCGGGCTACACTGACGACGAGTGTGTATTTTCTGATTATAAGAAAAAAACAAAAAGAGTGAGAGAAAAAAGAGAAAAAAACTATATTCAAGAGTCGTGAAGTCGTCGAGACCAGGACGATATTCTGGTGGCCCACCAGAGTACTATTATCAAAGGTGGTAATTAACAATTATATTTACTCAATTTAATTCTTAGAAAAAAAGTATATTAATATTATAAACTACAAAGTAATAATTATATAGTATAATATTAGCAGTCGACGTTGTTTACGCAGGGCCCGCCGTGGGTTTATTAACTATTTTAAAACATCCGAACAAATCAAAATACTGTACTATCAATGCGCGTGCTGTGATTATATGGTATACGTGCGAGACTGCGAACACGGCCTTCGTTTTTAAGTTCTACAGTGAACAAAATCCGTTTCGTTGTTTCGTTAACCGTCTGAAAACTTATTCCGTAGACCATGGCCGCCACGAGGAGACTTCAAAAAGTTAGTATGCTACAATGCATTTTACACGTATTGTAAAACGTATAAACTATATTGTATATATATATAAGAAATACTCAACTGTTTATGTATGTGACGGGACATTTATTGTAAAAGTATAGTATTGCTAGTGCCAGCCGTATTATTGTACGAAGTACAGCCGTACAGCAGTTTAATTCACTGTTTACTCCGTTTAGCGTTTGTTTGAATAATCTTAACATTTATCTGTTTCTGTTGATCGCCAAATGTATCGTTGATATTATGACATGATCGGAATAATAATTATATTGTGATCATTTAGGTAACGGTCGATTCATTGAATTGACCAAATTATATAAGAGGTACGCTTAACGCTAACTGACCCTAGTTGGTTTTTCTCTGCACAAACAATTGAGATATTTAAATAAATAGAGCTTTTTGTTTATGGGATATAATATATTATATTATTATAT
>WHPZ01581576.1:8187-33458 GCA_016617965.1 Macrosiphum rosae
ACTTATCAGTTATCTACATTAATATTGAGAATGGGTAAAATTATAAATTCAATTAAAATCAAACACGTTGGTGATAAATTATAATCATGATAACGATAAATATAGAACAAACTATAATACTTTTATGTTGAATGAATGTTATTTATTATTATGTTATACTATACAGTACATAGTGATAGAAAATAAAAAATAAGGAAAGACAGACACTCTAAAGACTATTACTTAGGAAAGTCGTCGGTATTCGTAATTTATTGCATTATACCTCCTCTATCAATATCATATAATGTTCTTACGCCACGTCCTCATTTAATAAATGCGTTGAAAAGATGAAAAGAGGACGTAATTAATTACCTATCAATCAAAAGTTAGGTAACCATTGTAAGTATTTAAAACTAATTTGACATTCTAAATATTATATTAGATTATGGAAGTTTTGTTCTTTCGAAAAGTATGGTCTCACATCTCGTGCCTGCGTTAAGGTTACTGCTGTATAACTCGAACAGTATACTTCACCCATTTTATATGTTTAGGTTTAAAACACGGGGTTGGGTTAGGTTAGGCTGACCTAACCAAACCCAAACTTACCATGTAGTTATATATAAGAATAGAAGACGTTCGACATCTATTATTGTCATCATCGTCGTACTATATAGTATGATTATGCGTGTGACTTACCAGTTCCAAGTTTTCCGGAGGTTTGGCCTCGTATCTTCTCACGGACAAGGCTTTCCTGTCACCGTCGGCAGATGTTCTGAAACCGACGGTCCTGCTCGTCACTTCAGTCATCTGAAACATTCGACGGTTTAATTTAGCCCAGTGTCACTATACAATATACATATTATATTATATTTAAATATATATTATATATTACTATATTATATACTACTTGTATATATTATACGAGTAGTGAACCATACGAGGCGGGCGGTGAGTACATAATATAAGAAATGTTCCGGGCCGTTAATGCCGGAACGGTGTTTGTCCTCGTGTAAATACGAACAAAAATAATAACTCTTCTTATCCGAGGCACATGAGATCATACAACGGACACATAATAGATCCGTTATATTTTGGGTGAAAAGAGTGAAATATAGTAAGTATAATGAGTACTCATAATAATTACGCAAAATACATGCGAGCGAACAAATAATAATCCGACTGCATAATATGTGTTAGATAACTATATACTTATAACCTTTTTAGGTATTTTAAACAATTTTTATGTTGTTTATTTATATTAGGCACATATACCTATAGCATTCTGACAAAGTTGATTTCGCTTAACAGACTAGCGTGGTGTCGCGATGGTGTTTAGGCTAATGAAGAAATGTCTGGGGAAAAATTATGTCACCAGATCCTGATAGTAGTTCAAAATATATACAAATATATAATAATTATTATACAAGCCGGTTACTTCGATAGTTATTGCCAATTGCCGAAATAAGTGTGTATCGATGGTGAATTTCCAAATATTGCAAATATTTACTAGAATATTAGACAATATTAACCCAGTATCATTGTTTCTATCATTATTATTTTCATGAAAGTCAACTGTTAAAACTTTTAACAGTCGAATGCTGTCAACATGTTTAGAATATTATTTGAGCGAAATCCAAAAAATCGATGTTAAATCTCTCACGGTTATTGTATACATATATACGTTTTAAACGACTGGTGTAGGTTTTCATATTAGATTATATATTGTTTTTGATTTATATTATAATAATACTATTGTTATTAATTGTTACACGATCGACAGTAAAACAAATCAAAACCCGATGGGCACGTTAATGAAGTAATCGTGTCACACCATCCATTGCAGTAAGCGGAACAATTTTTCTTGATATAAATGTTTATGATGGCGAATTACGACGTTAAGATCGTTTTAAAGTACAGGTAGGTATACCACTAGATATATGTGCGACACTGTAACGTTTAGCAAAACGATGTTCAACGATTGGCGGCGAGCAACCGTAATACCCTCGCTTAAAAGGTAATTATCAAATGATAGTCGAGGGGCAATAACAATTACAGTTGATGCTCTTGTTCACGTGCGAACGAGTAGGTAGTGTTTTTTTCTTTACACAAGTTTTTTTTCTTCGACACAATGAGATTAAACGTGTAATTATTATTACGGTGCGTATAATAATAATTATATGGCACGCAATTTCTTTTCTTAAACGTATTTTTCAACGCGTATTAAGGAAGTTTGGTTTCAATGTTAATACATAATACGAGCCTATACGAATACTATTCTAAATTGTCTTAATTTATTATGAAATAACTTTTAAACGAGTAACTCGATCTTATGAAGGCTTATTAAATATACACGCGTATCAGTGTATGGCATAGAAATTATAGTGCAAAGCGTAATAATGCCTGTAAATTATTCAAAATTAATAATAATTATTCGATTCTCGGTAGACATCTTGTTCACCCGAAATTCCCAGTATCTCGAAAAAAATAAACTATCAAATTAATTATGTTTTGGGATAACTTGTAATTTAAATTGACTAAATGATTACCTACTTGCAATCATACAGTATAGTTTATACCGAAATATATAATTTATATATTATATTATTATATTATTATTTATTTATATATATATTTAACATATTCTTCTAATTTTCTAACCGATTTTGCAAGACCGATTTTCGTAACGCTTTGTTTATTGTCATAGAAACGCAAATCAACAACGAAAAAAATTATATTAAATTAAATTCCTAACAAAATGTAGCATGCTACTAGATATTTTTCCACTGCATTATACCCAAAAACATATCTATGACTCTTCAATTTTATTTTCATTGCAGACAAAATATATCTAGCAGCATGCTAAGGATTTTTTTTTTGTTAAATTCTAACCAAAAGCTTCACAATTAATTGGGTATAGCAGCTGCTATGGTACATAATTTATATAATATAGGTGTTAATATACAAAATTCATATTAAATAACGACGGCGTAATAAATAGGCAATATATGTACAATTTTACTCTAAAATGTCTGTACAAAAAAAAGTTAGGTTAGGTTTGGTTGTACTATAATGAATTTATTATTTGTGAAACATGACTAAAGAAACAGTAATATTTGAAATATTATAATTTCTACATTAGAAAATTAAGTATTCAGAGTGTCTGTCTTTAATTTATTGTATTCTAACAACATACATATTTCAATAAATAGTATGTAAGTAAATGCATTTTAGAAATTATGAATGTTTATTTTTTTCTAATAAACTAAGAAAAATAAGAAGGTTCACTAACATTTCAAGTTTTTATAAAATATTAAACAATTTAAATTATAATAAATATTTTGTTTTATGAATTTATCATACAAAGAAGAAACATTAAAAAAAGTTGTGGTTTCTCCGATTTGCATTCAAAACACAAAACTGATGAAAAATTAAAAAAATAATAGATCGCTCGAAACAGTTTACAAATACTCTAGAAGTCTTAACCAGGTATGACTTCATAATTCATTAGGCACTATTAAAATAATTTAACTTTTTCAGCTCGACAAGTTTGTAAAATGTTGAGGCAAATTTTTGATGTCATTATTTTGTGTTTGTACATAACATGTAATATTATTAGATCTTTAAACCGTAAAATAATGACATTTAACATTTGTGACTTTGTTGTTATCACATTATTTGTATTTATCTTTTCTAGGATAGGTAGCACCTACATCATGTATACTTTCCTAGTTTCCTACATTATAATAATGCAATTTTACGAATGTGTCGTGTGTGAAAATTGTTATGAAAAGTTATTATTACAATAGTTTTGCTTATTGAATTTTTGGATTAAGGTGCCACAACACATAAATCATATACGAAGGACACACATTCGATGACAGATGTATTGTTACACGCTTGAGGTCAGCGGCACAAAACAAAGGATATTTGTATTTTCTGCGAGACAAATGAGGTATTAATTTTGGGGAACCGGTGCAATTTCTTATTTTTATTCCGATGACTTTTTTCCATCTTTTTAATAACGAATGTTATTAAAAACAAATCAAAGTGTACAGAAACATAAGCAACATGACCTCTCGGGGTCACCACCGACCACACACGTATTAAAGCATGTCTTCGATTTTATTGCAAAATAGTAGAATCCTTTTTTTCTATTCTGTAATTAAATTCTAATAGAATTTGTACGGATGGCATTTTAACAATGATAATTGCCATTTTATTGTTTATAAAAAAATAAAACACAGAAATTACTTAATTCTATAGTATTACGAGTATATAGTAGCTGTACTGCAGCAGTAACAGTGATTGAGGCCTGTGAGTACAATATTTATGTAATACCCAAAATGTTAAGATTATTAAAGAGTAAAATGTTTGCTTTGTTCTTCAATGATTAATAGGTACTTAATAAACTGTTTGAAAATTATGTTTGTAGTATTAGTCAAGTAAAATATAATAATTACTATATGTACCTATAATAATATATTAATTTTCCTAGTTAGAAACAACGTGGGAATAAAATAATTGGTTTGACAACTTTAATAGTAGGTACATCCTTCTACTATGATTTTAAAAACCTCTGTGAAATAATGTTTTTAAATTATTTTATTATTAAATATATATTATATAACTTCAATTGAACGTAATACTTTTACATTAAATAAAAATAATGAATTGTTTTAACATATTGCGCCTGTTGTAGTACATAATATAATAAAATTACGTACCTATACAAATACTTTAAATTGTATGTTACAGAAATTGTGAAAACGTTTTAAGGAATATATTATATATAACAAAACAATAGTCTACACAAAACTGTTTAACGTAATTAATTAATTTGTATAATAAATTATTAATTATCACAGACGTAAATAGATAACTAAATAGCTAAACAGTATTAGAATTTGATAGCATTCGCCAATTGCATGCTAATTAATATTTTCATTGTCTTATCAGTTATCAACATCATTTAATATTCATTATTTATTAGTAGATACTGGATGTATTATGTAAATGAATATTTTTTTCAAAATGTAATTATTTTTTTTATTAAATAGTTGTATGGCAGTATCTAATATTATTCTAATTGGTTGAAAATGTTCTTGCTAACTAAACGATCTATTGTTGAAGTCTATGAACAGTATGAACACTATTAACAACGAATCCCAAAAATTGAAAACTGCTAGGCACCAGGTCAGATAAGGGATATTTTAAAACAACCAAATTTGATTCAACCCAATTTATGAGTTTTATTTATACAACAATGTTGCCATTATTTGATTAATAGAATGTAACAATAGGGAATATTACTACATCCAATAGAACACAGGCCCCCGTGACTCAGAAGTTAAAGGAAGCTAAGGCATTTGGCACTCCCAGGATCCCTGGTTGTTTGAATTTTTTTGTTAAATTGAGTATACTATGATAAATTACTAAGCAAAAAATTGAAGGTTATATGAAAAAAAGGTCACCATTATAAAAAACCATGTTTAGCTAAATCAGCAAATGAATGTTATATTTGATGTATTAACAAATTTGCCCACCTCCCTTAGGTAAATGTGTACAAACTTCGGTGCAATCGAATATACACATACCTAGTATAATTTAAATGCCTAAACCTTATTTTGGTCGAAACACTTCAAAGTCGATATTTGTAAAGTTGTAACATACCTATATCGTATAGTATATCCTTTTGACAGAAAATGTTAACTGATATGATGTGATATAGCAATAACACGATCGTCCAATATGGGTATATTACAATTTACAAGTTAATTCTCTCATTATTTTATATTATGTAGGTATGTGGTAATTACATAAAAACTAAAAAATACAATGAATTATAAACAAAATTAACTGTCAGCTATCAAAAATGTTAGAATGGTTCAATGGATACAAAAATACATAATAAATTATCAAGCTATAAAATATTAAAATATAATCGCGTTTCGTATAATATAATATTATGATGTAAATAAGTAAGTATAAAAAGTAAAAACTATTACCTAACCATAAAGTTAAGATGATATTGAACCTATATTTTCGAAACAGCTGTAATATAAAACAAAATTTGTCTTGTAGGCTATAACCCGCGTAATTCTAATTTATTATTATGCCAACGTGATATAAAATTTTTTTTTGGTTTGAGAGATTAAATAATCGGAAGTCGTAAATAATACTGTAAGATAACTCAGAGAATAATTCAGATAAAAATAACAGTTTAGTATTTACACAGGTTTTTAATATGTGTAGTATATAATATAAGAATACCAATATAAATTATATGAGATGTACGTGCGTGTTTTTAACATTAATTTGTTTGTGTCTAATGCGCCTAGAACGACGCTTTTGACATACCGACAGACTTTTATTGTCGTGGAGGATTAACCCCATGCCGAGTCAGCTGTAGTTTCCAACAATCATATTTCTCCTGACTGTGAACGCATGGGCTAATACGTTATTTTATACGAGAGCAACACACGAGCAATAATATATTGGTACCATATTACTATTATATTATCCTATTTGGGACGGCGTTCTGTTAGTGAGTAACGACTTGACATTAAAATAAAATAAGTTTAATTTATATGACATTGGAAAAGGATATATGTTGCCATGTTGGGTTAGTAATGTTTCCTCACTAGTTCCGTTTGATGCAGCTTACAACTCGCGACCGTTTTAGAATATTTTATTGAGTAGGTACCTACCAAATATAATTTTTTTTTTTGTCACATAATAAACGAAATAGATGCATTATAATTAAATAGGTACTATTATGATATGTTCGGTTTAACGAATTAAACCGATATTAATTTTAAAACTAAAGGTATACATTGTACAATTTATCTTTTGAAGAGTTCGTGACACTTATTATTCAATGAAACCGATGGTATGCTCTGTGTTCGCACTGCTCACATAATATACATATTTATCAAATTTATCCATAGAAATGTATTCATCCAACAACGATTATAATAGGTATGTTTCCACTTGAAATGACATAAAAATAAAAAACGAGATTGGTAAAAAAAATTAGGAGATACCTGCATAAGTATATAGGTACATTTTTCACGTCATCTAAAACATTGATTTTATACAGAGATATAAACCGAGGATGACGATGATGATATTATTATTGTGGTCTTTGTACTACGACATGACCTAAAAAAACAGCCACTCAGGTCGTATAATATGTAAAAAAAAAAATTCCTCACATACTCAAGACGCGACGGCGCAACGCGCTAGGCCTCTATATACAGCAGGACGTTCCCCCATTGTGTATTAGGTGCGTATAATAATAATTATAATACTATACATGTATAATATATTATAATGAGTGCATCTAAATCTAACGGACCGGTTATCAATTATATATTATAGGCCCTAATACGAATTGACGGGTGTCCGCTTCAGCTACTGGCGACGACGCTGATCTCCGGTTGGAAAACTATATAATATCGTCTAACTATATATTTTATTATTTTATTGCATGTGATAGGCGCGGTCTTGTTCGTAAACGCACCACCCTACAGGGATAAGACTTTCACGGTTTGAAAATGAAGGTATGGGTAGCGCGCACGTGTATTATTCATTAATAAAGACACATATAACATTATATGTAGATGGAGATAGTATATAATATTATGATCGATTAAAGATAAATCGTAAGACACGCAGCTCTATAATACATATAATACTAATATACGTCATATTGGTCGAAAACTCGAAACGTTAATAATTGTTGCCAATAAGAGAACCTATATTATGAGATTTTTATTTCTTTACCGATTCCAATCAGTTTTATATGTTATAATTATTAGGTATATTATACCTACTCACGATCGCTTCCGTATAAATCATAACGTTCGCACGTTGTGAAACAGCGGCACCCGTGTTAATATAATATTATTGTGGAACCATATTATACTATTGTTATGTATAGTAGGTTATATATTGTATTATATTTAACGTCCACGGTGGATTTTTTGCGATCGGTTTATTTTTTATAATATATTATATTTTACACAGTTGCAGTAAATTACTCGAGTGTGCAGATACCATACAAAACTATTTAGCAATTCATTAAATACGATATACGGCCAGACAAAATATAACACTGGATTTTCAACTTCGATTATTTGAATACACAAAAATAACTGCATATAGGTAGGCATTAATGTATGTATTATCTAATAAAATGACCTAGGCATATACATATTGGTAACGCAAACCGTCCAATGTTGAATATAATTGATTCATGATTGTGACATTTCAACACATTTGACCGTATAAAACGAAATAGGTATATCTGTGACTATATATTATAATATTACTTTAATAACTAATATAAAATGGGTAGTATTGTATTATGTTATTCGTGTGCTGTTTAATATACACACGTTTAAATTGATTTTGACACTGTTCGTATAATATTTAAAACGTTACTATAGTGAATTCGAAATTCGAATTCGACGATGGGTAAACTCCACTGTGCAGTGACCTTTAAAACGCGATTTAAAAATGATTGTCCATGCGTGTAACGTTAGTTAATATTTCTGTGAGTATTGTGTAATATTTCTCGTCACGACGGCTGCAGTAAAAAAGTTATGGCGTTGAAGTTATTACGGTGGTTTACTTAAATTACGGTTGTTAAAGTAGCGCATAATTTGGCGATAATTGTACATAAACGAAAGTAATGTGTGCATTGGCTAGGTTTAGCTACATCTATATTTATGTACATATAATATGTAATATATATATTTTAGATACCTGCAGCTACTTTTACTCATATTTAGCATAGTACCTATATTATATTAATCAAAATCTTTACTTTATGACGTTACGCGTTGACACGTGTGGCCCGAGAACCAGAGGAAATATCCTAGGTACATATTTAATAGTGTTTAAGGTGCAACATAACAGGTTTTAGACGATTTTAGGATTTTACTATTGTCAGCTATTATATATATATATATCTGCTTGCGTATTATATTTTGCGAAGGCGTTCATTGACAACCGGAAACCAGCCGATTTAACTTGATTTAATTTTTATACGAAAAAACCAATCTTTTTGATATTTTAGTTTCAAAAAACATTTAGGATTATATTTTTTATTCCGTGCACGTGAGCAATGCGCGTATGGCCTATCGTCCAATCCTCTCTCAACTAAATTAACTTGTGCCTACCTACTTTGTTCTCTTTAATACTTTATATAGCTATTAATCTATCAATAATCTCCACAATTATTATAAACATGTTAAGTAGGTAAGTGTGAAGTTAAAACACTTTACATTAGGCTATTAGCTAAAAATACGTTTTATTTTGTATAAAAAAACTATTGATTTAACTTGTATTATAGCCTAAAATATTATTTCATTTAATACCTTATAATCTCAAAAATTATTATAATCATATTAAGCGCAGAGATGATAATACTCTTAAACCAGAATTTAAACTTCAATATTTACCTAAAATACATTTTATTTTTACGTAAAAACCATGTATACCTATTGTATGACATAATGCGTATACCCAATCATGTTACCCATGTATACCTATTACCAACATATAGACTTAAAACCAAAATTGCATAATATAAAATTATATATTATATTTAAATGTTCAACTATAATATATTATATTATGTTCCTTCCTTTAAAAAAATATTTAAATAAAATTTTTAAATATTAGATACTATTGAGTGGCATGGTCTTCATTGTATTAAATATTTTTATAAATTTACTATCGCACTTAAAATATATAATATTATGTAATATTCAACGAAAATCTGAAGTGAAAAATATTAACACATACAATATTACAAATTTGTTCTTGTTATAGTTATTACTTGTTATAAATTATATTGTAATTTTGTTAAAACGCATTGTCTTACAATATTGACATGTAAAAACGCCTAAGGAGGTACGTTGATTTGCTATAATATAGATGATAAATGATGATGGTTCATAATAATAGTAATATATTAATATCTTGAAAAGATTATTTTCCTCGATAAAAATCGGTCAATGTTAAAAAATTGCCAATAGGCCAAGGTATTTATAAACACGTATAAGTGTATAACACGCGCGTATTATTCTCCGGCATTATCTTATGACCGCAATAAGTATAGGTATCTGCCATCTGGTATATTATAATATTAACTTATAAAGATACACTTTTTAAACTAGTTTGAGATTTGATATGATTTCATGAGATATGAATCTGAATATGTAATTCAAAAATTCTAGTGAACTGTAAACTAAACGCATAATTTTCGTTAAGTATTATCATCTATATACCTTCTACTTTCTATAGCGAACAACAAAAAAACTTAATTAAGCATTTTAGTAAATATTATCCACAGTGTGTCGAATAACATTTGTAATTTTGTCTATATTATTCACTCAATCGTGTGGCAAGATTCAGTTTAGCTTTAGATGCTTGAGTTTACTACTTCTAAATTCGGTCATTTGAATCTATTAATATGATTCATTGTGTCAGTCATCAGTGCATGACGAGTGAAAAAAAATCGGTGCTGCTTGTTATAATATGTCGATAACACAGTTAGATAAAATCATCCAAAATGGACGTCTTTCATGTTCAGCTTTATATGACATCCACAAAACGACCTTGGATTTTTAATAATGATATCGCTATTATAATATGTATATCAGATATTTCACCATGCTTATTTTATAAATATATTTTTTTAAATTGTGTAACGCGATATGAATTTGAATGGTAAATTGTATGTTAGGTTAGGTTAGGTTGTATGTTCTACTATAGTCTTACTCAAACTTCCATTTGTTACACTTACACACACGTTAAAGTAAGAAGTAAGTATATAGTTACTTACCCCATATTTAATGAGGTATTACAATTATTAGTTATTATACCTAGTATTGATTTTAAAAAATGTAATTGATACTTATGTATTTTTAAGATTTTAGGTAATTAACAACGTGCATACTTCCTTGTACAAACCAGAACAGCAATAAATAATAGGTATATGTTAATCTACTGTCAATTAATTATCTACATTAATCATTCATTTATAATTGAAAAGTTGAGCGTGTGATTGAATTAAAAAGTGTAATACATTTTTACCGTTACTGGAAATTACTAAATCAGGAATTTTTTATTATATTATTTAGTACTAATATAAAAATATAAACATACTCCAGTATCAATAAATATTAGAGTGTTTTACAAAAATGAGCAATATTCGTTTGAATCAGTTGAAGTGCATGAGTTCGTAAACATCTTGTCGAACTCACTATTATTGTATGATTTTAAAATTAATATCTGAAAATTTATGATAATGGCATTATTATAAGCTGTAGATATTAGTAGTCAACATATTGACTTTGGACAACGATGATAACGATTAAAAACCTTATGTTTATTAATCACAAAATGATTGAAATAAAAATGGTCTTCTATGTACAAGCTAACAATCAGATTTCCATACAAATTATTATACTAAACATACCTACTTATTGTTAGCCGGTAAAATATTATACACTTTTCCAATCGAGATGCAATAATCGATAATGCAATAAGTGTTCTTGGATATCCAACTGACGAGGTATGCCTATGTATATGTATATTCTATATCCTACACAGTACACACTTTGATATAAGATATAACATAATATAATGTAGAACTCGCCCAGGCCGTTTACTATGGGTTGCGACTCCCCAACTCTCATCCGAATAATTGGATGTGTGAATCCAACAAGTTAAACAGAATAATAATATTATTTTAACGTTTATTTATTCAATTTCAAAGATATACCAACCCATTATAAATTATTAGTCACCCACATCATTGTAACTTTTTTGTTTTTTCGAACTTTAATAACTTTTGCATAAGTGATACAAACCGTCTTCTTCTTTTTACGGTTACAATAATTTATGGTTACATATTTGTAACTGCAGTAGCCATCTAGGTTCTTTATTACGGGAACCGTAATTCTAATATTCTAATATAATTTCGTAATTTATACGCAGCGAAAAACAATTATACTGGTATACCTATACTGATACCAATAAGCCATAGGGAGCCTGCACTTGTATATAATAATATATATTGTGATACTTTTAATTAGTATTTAAATATTTTACTCACGGCATTCCGTGGACGGTTCATCGGAGGGTGTCTCCGACAAAATGACTATCCGTCGATGATTAATCGGTATGCCGTGACTATATAAGATATTATGTACCTATATACCGGCGTGTGTACCCGAAACGGTATCGCTAATTGCTTCGAGGCCTCGAAGTCCGTGTCGGCGCACCGGATTGGGCGTCGTTAATAATAATATATATATTTTTTCATGCTATATATTAATATATTATAAAGTCGACAAAAATCTGATAGCACCGATGGGCGTTTTGGCGGTCTCTTCCCACGTGGTGCGCATTCTTACGATTTGAACGCATCGTGTGCAGCGCATGGCGTACCTACCGCTTTTGTGAGTACCTACAGATTCGGATTTAAGTCAATAATAATAATATTATAACGACGCGCAAATATACGTTTCATACTTTCATACATATAGTTAAGACAACGGTGTGGCGCTAGAATTGCCGAACAATGTTGTACAAACTATTAATATGACATAGGTTTGTATATAGGTACAATACAGAGGCGAATCCAGAAATGTATCACATGGGGCACAAAATTGCATTTATACTTACGACTAGGCTGCCTAAATTGTTACATAATAAGTAAAAGCAATACATTATATTGCGCCTGATACAATACAATAATTGAACGCGTCGATTAGGTTTTGTTTTTCCTCTTGAACTTCTTTATGGATTTTTCACACATCCTGTTTACACGGGTGCCTAACAGTAGTCTATTATTTTTTAATCTCATTTATCAAAATACGTTCATTACTAGTTGATTACTTCTAATAAGTATAGGTGGTCATTTCCAAGGCGGAAATATTTAAATATTCCAAGATTTAATTATTTAAGGTTAACTTATCCAACTCTAATTTAGTAACTTGACTTTCTTAAATAACGAGTCAATTTTAAATTGGATCCCAGTTAGATTTAATATATGACTTTAGCACGTTCATGTTATCATTCCGAATAAATACATATGTATTTTCACCCGGAAGTCAAAAAGTTAACTTGAGTGGATATATTTTTTATACAATTTTTTCACTAAATTATTTAAAAATATACAATTATTAACTAACTTGTTAAATTCGATTATTTTTATTTAACTAAACTGCTTTAAATTATTCATAAACTTGTCTAACCTTGGCCTTTTCTATATAGTTTTTTAAAGGCTAAATTTTGTTGTAAAAAAAGTACCATCTTTCTTATTTATAGTATTTTTAAATTAAAATAAATTCACGATCGCTGTAATATGTTCAAAATATTATGGAATTGATAATTGTTTCACTATAATATGTCATTTCATATATTTTACAGATAATTAAATAAAATATTTTAATAATGTTATTATGCCGGTAATTATACGCTTAATGAATTTAAATTTAAATTTAAAAGTATTAGGTAAGCTCCTTTTAAACATTTTGTTCCTAATACCATATGACATAATATTTAATTTTACTGCATAGGTACCTATTGCATATTTTAGGTACTATGCATATTATATTAAAGTCAAAAATAAAATATATTTTGTATAAAACCTAACCTAGGTAACCATAATAATTCCTATTATGCTAAAAAGGTTATACATTTAAAAACGGAATTAATAATTTTTAACCAAAAATAATTTTATGTTAAGATTATTTACACTCTAAAATATATTTAAACATAATAATTCACATTTTATCTTATTAACGTTGAGATTAGTTGTATACTTCAAAAATGTAGATACACGTTGATAGTTGATAGGTACTATATTGTATATTATAATTCTAAACTGCTGCAGCTATAACTTATTCAATATTTTAAAACGGTACACGATTGCACTACAATAACAGCGATCACATATTTTGTAGGAGTACATCATTGACATCATTGGGTGTGAACAAATTAATTCCTCTAATTATGTTTGATGCACAGTAATGTAATTCGATTTTTAGCATATTAACGCCCAGCATGAAGGTGTGGCCTGCAAAATGTATTCAAATAACAATTCGATTCAAATCTAAACCGAACGAGTTAATGACACATCAATCAAGATCAGTCTGATAAAATAACGTGTTACTATTAATTATCATATTAACGGACGTTTAAAAATAATCCTGAAATGTTGATTAATAATGTCGAAACAAAAATATTCGTGCGATCTGAATAATATATACATGCAGTAAAAAATTACGTTGACAAATTATTATACAACAGCAGTGTACTTTAAGAATTACGCTCATCATATTATAATATATTATACGATCTAATAATATTATACGAGTGCAGTTTTTAACGCAATTATTGGCTGGTGTCTGCAAGATATATGTACCTCATCTTGTGTATTATTATGTGTGCGAATACACTATAGTATAATACCTACTATAATATATACGTATTATAAACGAGGTATAAATGGTGGAAAAAATCACCTACATGTCTGCGAAATGCGAATAATACATGTCTCATGTCTGATACAAGTTTCAACCGGATAAGGATTTTTTTTTTTTTTGGCGAATCGTGGTTGACATCATACTATCTGGTTTTTTTTCTCGTTGTTACGATACAATTATTTGGTCGTCCAAATGTATAACAATAATAATATATTGTACTTAGTAGTGTAGTTGGTCAATACTATATTATATTCGTGACTATATTATATTCGGATTATTAAAACGGGCAGTAGATTACTTGTATTTTATTTATTATACGTTTAACCGGGGCAGACGGACATAATAAAATATTAATATATAAAGGCTATTATTTAGTCGAATCGAAAAACAAATTTTTTTTCATCTCTATATGAGCGTTCTCAGGAGATAAACGATAATATACGTATAGGTAAGTGCAGGTAATGCTGCAATAAAAACCGGTAGCTAAATTTATATAGGTGTACCTACGCGTATATGTAATAATAATAATAATAATAAAATAATATTATTATTATATTATATCTGTCCTGATTATATTATCAACCGTATATATATAATATAATATTATATATTTCAAGTCGTATATTATAATAATAATATGTAATAATTATGCACGTTTTTTATTTCAAACGGTGCGCCCTGGCCACCGTTCGCGTAATAACAATTATTATGATAAACGAATAGCTATTACGATCTGTGGCCACAGGGCGAACGATTGCGAGTTTTAAAATATATATAGATACCGTTCGCTCGCCCTGTGTAGTCCGGTATAAGATAGGTATATACATCATGGTAATATAATAATTATTATATACCTGCCCACTTCCCTCCTCTCCCTCTCGGAATCGTATTCAAAATTATACATATACTATAGGTAGGTACCTACGTACAAGAGACATATGTGTGCGCATATGCACATAATATAACATATTTTTGGTGTTGACCCAGATCGAGAACGGAATAATAATGATTTCTCCGAGCGCGTTAAAAGTGAAAACCAGTCGCGGATAACTTACTATACGTTGGAAAAAAATTTAATTCGTTTTTTTTTTCTTCTAAGCTCGTCTGTCGATGATTTTTTTACGGGACGCAAGCGAATTCCACACCGGGACCACTTTCACACAACCTCGTGAAGACAGAGACGCAGTCGTTATTATCTCCACGTCGGGTACATAGGTACAAGCATATACAGACATATTAATATTATTACAGTGTTTTGGCGTTTAGCGAATTCCTCGACGCCGCCGCCGCCTTCGTACCAGTGATATAAAACGAGTAAGGTACATACGACTGTCAAGGTCAACTATCGCCGACTTTCCCCCTACGGTCCGAGTATATATTATAAGTTCAACGGGGTTAATCCGTGATTGCGATTTATATCTCCGGACGATAACAACAATATTGTTATTGTGTTCGTTCGCAACGAGAAATCCCCACGATATACATGCGATGGTTATTGTTATAGCCCATAGGGGTTTTTTAGAGTTACAGGTTAGGAAATTAAAATAATAATTGCACTTTAAATAATGATTTTAACAACGAGTGAATTTGATTACAGAAAATACACGTTTGCGGTAAAGGTAGGTACTATAACAGGAATTTTTTTACCGGAGATGATGGCGAGCTAAGATATAATAAGAGGTGGAATCTATACACTGGCGTAATATATAGAAACCACTGACGGGAGGATTTGGACGATCTTTGGAGTCTTCTCGTGGACTCGATGACGATCTGGATTCACATTAGTACATTACCTATATATTGTGGATTTATGCGTGGCTATTATTTTCTTGATACGGAAAACGGGTATAGATCGCGAGGGATGAGTATGTCGTGTGAGATGTGTCATGCGAAACGAGACTTGAAAAATAGTCTCAGTTATAATATTTATTTGTACGTAGACTGGATGCCTGGTTATTATGAGCCACCTGATAAAAAATGGAAATTTAGGTGAACATTTTAGGGACACTTTTTTACCGAAGATAAGGATATTCAAGGGAAACACACTCCTACCGTTGCATTTTAAGTCTGTATAACAATATTAATATAAATCCCTCGGTCCGCACAGGATCTGACAAGCAATGTACGATGACGATTGCCAAGGTCAGCGTTGCAGCAGCCACCGCCACCGTCGCTGACTTTCCCTCTTTGCGATCCGTCCGCGTGTAAGTTCAACGAGGTTAATCCGTGATTGCGATTATAGTATTATAGTATTATAGTATTATAGTATTATAGTATTTTATGTACCTATGTGCACAGACTATAATAGTTTCAATAATAATAATATTGTTATTGCTCGTTTGCAATGAGAAATCTCAGCGATATAGGATTTTATAAATGTTGTTGCTTATCGTAATTATTGAAGACAGCGTTAAAAAAATAAATATAAATAAAAGAAACACTACAATAACAACGACTATAATTACAACACATATGCTTTTACATAGATGACACGACCGTACTTTCACCCTAAATTATGGTTCGAAGTTGTTGACCGATCAGTGGAAAATGAATTAATGAAAGAACTTTTGTCGTATAGTAAACTAGGTACCTATGTATAAATATAAAGTACGCGCACATAAACTAAACTCAGGCACCTGAATATTACATGGCTTATTTTTATTCGTTTCGACCGGTGACGTCAGAAATGTGTTTTCGTTTTTATTACTGAGTCACGAGTCTGAGTCCCAGTGGCGGGAATAGGGAGGTGGCTGAGTGGGCTGAAGCTCCACCCTTAGATAATATTTTTAAAAAACCCTACTTTCATTTATCATGGTTAATTTACAAAAAATGTGTAGTCCTATGACTGTCTAATAGTATACCAACCAGCTATATTATGACCATACACTATTTTTAAGTATTTATAAGTTTATGCTATATGGTGGGTTTATCACTTCTAAAACTATATTATGATTAATTTATATTGATACCTACTATATGCGATATTGTAAATTATTTTTAGTGCACATTTTTTTATCTAGCCCCCTATTTTATCTACTTTATAGACACATCCCTGATAATAGTCCTATTTTAATTATAAGTACCCTTAATATTCCTATTATTAATTACCTTCAACTCTATGTTATTATTGTTACCGTCTGATACACTGATTCACCGGAATAAATTTACACGCGTAATATTGTGCAAAACTTTTCGTCTGAGAACTATGTTTATGGCCAATGTGCCGTATATGTAGATCTGTGTACAAATAATTAACTAGATTATTGTCGGTAAACGAGAGGGATTGGTCGTACTACGTTGCTGCAAGGTATTACGCGATCGCTACAGATCAAAAAGGTTTTTCTACGTTGCATTAATATTTTATTATTATGTAATATGACGTACCTACTACGTATAGTGTGGTGGGATTTTATTTAGCCAACATAACTATAGGTATATATTGTCGTCGTACTAATGTCTCTGTTATACTATTTGGTCGGTAATTATTAGCTTTGGAGTAATGTTTCTAACAGATAATATTTAAAGTATAACCTTGAAATTTCGGTGATTAGAGGGGATATCGCACTAAAACACATAAATACTTGTTAGTATTGAAATTAACTCTTTTTTCTCGTTTGCTATAGCCTAAGACCCGTGCTATGAATTGGTATGCGTTTTAATTTTCAATAGTAATAGATAGGATTGTATAGGAATCGCCTGTTGTAATAGACATGCACACGGCACATAGTTATGGCCCAAAATCCATGCCAAAATCAATAAATCCATGTAAACACTGTTTTCTCAACAGCTGCAATCTATAATAGGAATGTATGAAATTAAATTTAAATTTTTATAGTTTACTACTTTACTGTCGAGAAAATGCATTATATATTGATATGTGACGGCCTCACAGAGATGCTCAGAGAGATACGGCTCACACTGTATAGTATATTATATAATTCTCACCCTTATTAATTTAATATTCACGGTACCCAGTGAGTCACGACGTCAATGTCATGACCAAAAACTAGTGTAGATTTCAAGGGCACGTGGTCGTGTGTAAAATAACATAATAGTAGTCGTCTGCATTGGACCGCAACACTTCCCCGTCGGTGCACCACGCGTATTACGCCATCGGATGCACTTAGCTATTATATATAATAAATAAATATATTATGTATTATAATATAGAGTGGTGCGCATCCGTTCGTGGACAATATTGCGTCGTTCGGATTAATCGTATATGTTTTCGGCAATACCAATAGTTTGCAAATACACCAGACATATCCACAATATTAATTCATGTCACGTACGATATATTGTTAGAATTCCGAATTTCTGGGGTGAATCTTTCGTTTGCCCGTCTACGAAATATGTAGGTAATACTCGCGTATTATTAACGTTAGCGATTTTTAAGGTTGCGGCCATGTATAGAAGTGTCTCCCGGAACGAGAGTCGTTCGTCCATATACGGACAAACAAGGTAAAATCTGCTGGTGCCTGGTGGACAGTATCGAATGACTCATTCGCTCATCGCAGCAGTGGTTTACGCTGAATACGCCTTTTCATATTATAATAGATATATTTCTGTTTTCATCATGTACGTAATTTACTTAGAACTTATCCGATTTCATAACACTCTTTCGATATATGTGTGAGTGGCGTGTTCACTCTATAGTCTACATAATAGGTGAATCTACGGGTTTATTTTCATTTAAAAAAACGTATTTGTAGGTATACTATCGACGAGTTTATGAATATTGAATAATGATCAGTGAAAATTAAAATTAAAATTACAAATTATTGTTCTTTGAAACATAAAAAAAAACATTGATTTATGCCGAACATGATATTATTTTGTAATTATAATTGGATTGTAGACATGTATACAATTTCCAAATTTTATGGGTTTATTGTTCTCATTAATTAAATTCTTATAAATTCATACTTCATCACGGCTCTTAATGAATATTGCCTTAGGAAACACTCGTAATTTTTTTTAAAAATATTTTATATTGTTCTCTAGAATTATTTCATAACCTCCTCGTTTCAAGGATTCTCAAATAAAAGCAATACCCACGTCCCATGTCATATAGACACGTATATCAAACGCTGCTTCTATATCAAAAACAATAAGACTGAGGTCAACAGTTGAAAAACTTACGCTCTATTTTCCATAATTGAATATCGTGTATTCTTACTTTAGCAGTAATACAAGTAGTAATAATTCATTCCACTCAACTATTATTTGGTTTTAATTTTCAATATACCCCCGTGATGTTCAAAAAATGTCAATCACTCGTATTACAATTTGTAATTATAATATTTATATCGATTGATAATAATACTATTGTAAATGAAGGCACTGTTTTATTAGTTTTAATATTGATACCTATACCTAACGTAAAATACGGTCTACATAATAAATTTGGTCTTATGTGATTAAAGTCATGATAATATGTGTACTGTACTACTGTCCACAATATATTATGTATATAGTCTGTTAATTAGCGTAGAGTGTAGACCTATTATGTTACGTAGTAGAAAACTCTATTCAGCCCTGTTAACTTTTTTGGGATTTTCAAGGTTAACGCCAAAATCAGCTCGACTCTGCAAACCAGCCTCGGAACGGCATTGTAATAACTAATAACCTAGTTAAAATATGTATGTATATATAACTTGTTTGTTAAAAGCAGGTAGGAAGCTTCGCGGATACAGCCGGAAACGATGGTGTACAATATAGGCAAAAGTCGCAGCCTTCGACAAGGACGCGCAGCGAGACTTCAATATATATAAAAAAAAAAAAATCAAATAATGTAACGAACTGCAGAGCCTACGCGTTGCGCTAAGCTTATACCTTTTGCAGCTGTTTACTACCACGTCTCGCCCAGATTTGCGACTAATATTATAATTGAGATCGTTTCATAAAATACTCGAACGCATTGTCACCGCCGTATAACAATAATAACATGATTATAATGTATAGTACAATTCAATTTAATGGACTCATCTGAAAAAGGCTTCCTAGTCGAACAAAATTCCGCGGGCGTTGCCGAGCCTCCGGCGGTGGGCACTTTATGTTTGTGGTTTTGTAACATAATCACCTGAAATCAATGTGTCAAGGGCACACGATAGGCACCTATATGCGTGATGTATCAGGTGTCCGTTCACGTGTTATTGTTTACATTATTGTTATTATCACGAATATTATTACCGCCTTTGTTAAAGGAGAATTTAATATAGTATTATGGTCTCGATATCTAATTAAATCAACTCGATAGCCGATTGTGTCCAGCAGCACGCATTACACCGGGGTCAAATATAGCATTGAATAAGTGTCACCACTCGACGACCGCTGCTGTAAAGCTGATACACAGAGGTATGCTTGCCAAATAATATGCATAAATCCTTCGCTAACGGGTCCAGCAACAATGGACATTTTTAAGTTTATTTACTATTTATAAATCTGTATAAGTAATATTATGAAGATAGGTAAAAGAAGACTAGATCCATAATAATATGAAAGTATATTATAAACTATAAAGCAAACATTTTTTTCTGTCACGAACTCACGAATATTGTGCGATATACATCTACCGCACGCAGACGTCTATAATTTTAGATCCAGTAGCCCCCACACGTGAACTTTTTATAATATTTCTAAATTGATTATAAAATCAGATACTAGCTGTTTGGACACAGTCAATCTTTATTATTTTTACACGTTTAATAGATTCTCTCCTGCACACTCGGATTAAGTACTCGGAAACCCGATAGATACATAATATAATGTTATGTATATTATACTGTATAGTTTGTTTATATAATATATATTTATAATTTAATACCGCTGTTCAGCCATTATCCTCGATTTAGGGGACCATATCCAACATATATAATATAATATACGTAATAGATATATATATCGGTGATGAAGACAACTATATTTTATACTTAGCAATATTGCAATACAATTTTGCTGCCCTAAACATATTATCATAAATACATAATATAACCTTAGGTAACTAAACGTATATGTATGAAAACAAATGATATAGTATAATCTAAAAAATTGTAATATTCTATAGTTGATTCAAATTTGACATTTCAGTAAGTAATCATTCTCCGTATAAAAATCAAAACCAAAGTAATTATTTTTACACCACACTGATGTCCATCGTCGCCATAAATTTGGTTAGGCAAAACAAATTAGAGCACATAGGTACTCTTATTAGGGTCGTGAAACCGTCTATGTAAACATATATAGATTAGATTAACAAATAGGTAGATAATACGTTTATTGTTGTCATCTACCATCATCACGATAAGCATAATATACAACGCACTGTTTACATTCAACAGAATTCGACGTGTCGTCAAATATACACTTTGTACGAATCAGAATCGCGAATAGACGAGATGACGATCCATACAACGGCCCCCCAAACGCGTCGTCGGTATATTGAATATTATTATAATATTATACATGAGTATATATGTATGTATAATATTATATACTATAAATGTAATCTTTGCAGGTCGTCATCGTCGTCGTCCTGTGTGTACACGTTTTTGTGAATTATTATTATTATTGAACATTAGTACATACACAATGAATTATATAGGTATATGCACTTCAAGGATCTCGTCGTGATGAGATATTTCTTTATATTTGTTGTTTGAAAAGTGCTACAGCGCGGGCTGAGTGGCTGACGACGGTCGTTCGAGATCGGTATATTTTAACATTCACATAATATAATGTATATTATTATACATATATATATATATTATATTATTTTATATGTTTCGTAGACGCATAAATGTACACAGTTTTGTCTCCGTCCTAACGTTTAACGTCCGTGAAAATGACGACAGCTGTATGAAATTAGTATATTTAACTATAATATGTGCGTTCATTTTAGTATTTTACTCTCCCGCTTGCAGTAAATGTCTCATACATATTCCGCGTGACTACCTACTCGGACTTGATTAAAAGTCTGTGCGCGTAAACCATTCGGCGGTGACGCTCGCCGTCTCGTACGCGATCGATTAAACAATACAATACGTGATGTATTATTATTATTATTATTATATAGGCGCGTACTCGCGAGCGACAGCGCTTTTTATGTGTATATAAATATTGTTTTCACTGTATAGTAGCCATCAAACGATGTAAACATTTGAAAACAAACTGACGAGTTTGACGTGCTATAAAATTACGCGAACAATATATATACGAACGACACCCGCCTTCTATTCTATTAGTTATTACTTATTACACCCGTATATATCTATACGACTTGTACGTATATTATAGTGTTGATGGCAGCCGCAAAGCTCATTTTTGAACCACCGAAAGACCGGGTATTATATTACATTATTACCTATTTTGAACGAGTTTTTGCGCTGTTGGGATTGTGATGTTTAACGCCAACCGCAACGCAGACAATGATGATGCAAAACGACCACCGTAGTCACTGCTGTTAAACCATTATTTTTACATCGCCGCGAATAGTCGAACATGCGCTGCACCTGTTCATAATAATAATATCGTATATTGGTTCTGTACGCGTCTGGCGTCTCCATCACATTTATAATATGATGTCACACCGTAATCAGATGACGAACATCCGACTTAGTCATCGTCACATCCGTCATACTTCAAATTCTCCAGTTCCAGGAACTCGAGGTTTAGTACTTTGATATGCGGAGGCACGGCATGGGTTTATTATATAAAGACAATATTCTGACATATTCTGGATTTGTGATGTGAGTTTACATAATATTATGCGATTCGATGGAAAACTTACTCAATTTACACGAACGTAAAGCCGGGAATATTATCATCTCAACATAATAATATTATGGTGTGCTATAAATAAACATAAATTATAGGTACACGCCTAGCCCACGATATAATATATATATAGTATACTATAGACTGTATATAAAACCGGAGAATATGAATTCGCTTATTTTCTGCAACAGACGCAGACGTCGCAGATTTCTATTTCGAAAGTATTTGTTTTTTTTGCGCGCCGCGACCATACAGCTATAGTATAGTCCCGTGTGCAGCATTAATTCGGTACCTACTACCTACATGCAAAAAAATCATCAGACTCTCGGTTCTCGTACACTTGCGCTGTGTCTATATATTTTCATAACCCCCACGTACGTCTGCAGACACCTTACGCCCAAATACAACCGCCGCGCCATACCGTGTATTATTGTAAACCAGAAAACTACTATTTATCTTTGACCGGAGGGATAAGTGCTTTGTCGAAAAGTGCGTGTGTGTACTGCGTAATGTGTATGATATAGGTACCATATACCTATACCTAATAGTAACTACGACGTATTATTGCGAACTTAAAAAAACGGCAGAATATAACTGCATATTTGTATAGGTCCTATATTCTGCTAGGTAGTAGCCAGTAGGTAGATATCGGCACGCGTGAACTATTTTTTCGAAATTAACATAACACATCAAGCTATAGCTGTACAGCCGAAACACGGAAATCGAATAATCCG
This sequence comes from Macrosiphum rosae, assembly GCA_016617965.1. Classification (NCBI taxonomy): domain Eukaryota; kingdom Metazoa; phylum Arthropoda; class Insecta; order Hemiptera; family Aphididae; genus Macrosiphum; species Macrosiphum rosae. Next base: position 32,183 of record WHPZ01581576.1, read on the forward strand.
GCATTTCTCAAATTAATGAGTGGTGAAACTTAAACCTCGCTTACAACGCCTCTGAGAATTTCTGTATACTGACCAGTTTCTAATACGCATGTATACCCATTCCAATATTGACTCTAATGGAATGTTTAATGTACCTAATATTATTTTTACTATTCTGATTTAATTTCAAAAATGTAAATGAGATATGATAAAATGTATTAGATACCTACTTGCTTTTGTCATTTTTGTATTATTATTATTGTTTATCAAAATACTTGAAAGGATTTTAAGTTTTAATATCTTGAAAAATTCATTATGTTATGTAATACTATTTTAACAAAGAGTACCTATATATATACTATATATTATAATTATTATAAATTATATATAAATATATGTATAGTGAGAATGCGTAAAAGCACATAAGAATATACGATATTAAATTCTTACAATAATTAATTTTACAATTTAGTCAATATTATAAAAATTAATTTACCGATTATTAACTCTACGTACATGGTATATCAGCATTTATCGAAGTGTAATATTTTTTCTACGCATACTATATAGCGTCTCCGTGAACCTATCTTTTTAACCATAAAAATAAAGTTATTTTGTTAAAAATATAAATCACGAATATATTTGTCTAATTATTAATTGTAAAATATGTATTTATTTCTCTAGTAGATACTATTAGGTCCCTAGTGGCTAGTGCCTAGTATGTACCTACATAGTATATTAGTATTGATAGTTTTCTTCTGATTTTATTTTGATACATTTCACATAAATTATAAGTTATAATTAATATGTTTTAAACAGAAAAAGTCTATATTATATTATTATGACATATTGTAATATCGTGTTTACTTTAAAATAGGTACAGGATAGTAGGATACTAACGGAATAATATTTCAGAAATATTTCTGTTATATTATCATCCTCACAGAGATCTTACTTTAAAGTTAAATTGAAATATTTTATAAGTCAAAGCTAATACGTATTGAACGTTTGCTTACACAATGAACCGTTTCATTGGTAAAATCAGACAATTCAAAGTAGCATTTTTATAATTTAGTTTGATTTCATAGAAGATTAATTTAATATTTCAATATTTTCACTAACTAGACCATTTTATATTAATATTTTTTTTTAATTTCTTCAAAAATCTCTGTAGCATGTATAATTAAAATTATAAAATTTTGTTTTAAATAAGCTAACATTTTTCAATCAAAGTTATTGTAAAACTATTTGATATTGTTTAATTTTACCTTAATCAGTGACGTTTTATACCAACTGC
>WHPZ01581577.1:0-16278 GCA_016617965.1 Macrosiphum rosae
GTAGGTTACAAGTGGGTCAATGTATAATGGTTTGTATTAAATTTGAATTCAATGATGATATAATATTATCATTGTATAAGAAAAACGATTCTGAGCGGAGACGGTTTGTCAGTCTGGATATTCTAAATTGTTATTATTTATTATAGCCTGCAGTAAGTTGAATTAATATTGAAACTTTTTTTTTTTTTCATTCGTTTATGTATGGTGATAAACAAAGCGTTAGAAATTAAAATCCTATTTTTAGAGGTTTTTTGTAATTTGTTGGTGGTTTTTTCCGTGGCATTAAATAACTAATGAGAAAATCAAACAATGAGCTCCTAAAGTATCATCTTGATCCAATTTTCTAAAAGATAAGATACTACTAGACATTTTGTATACATTATAAAAACAAAAAAATAATAAACACCATTGTAAAACCACTAGCTTCATCACTCCGCTCAGAATCTAATATAGTTATGACTTGTGTTATAAACTTATAGCTTATAACTTTTATAAAAATACTTCCTAAAACAAATTACTTCATTCATTGTTGATCTTAGATAACTTTCTTAAAAAAGATCTCTCTAGAGTGTCTGTAGATACTGGCAGTCTACAAAACAACAAAATATTTGAATTATAAAATGAACTCTGTATTTTTCAACCATTTTCGGTACCAAACTGATAACAAAAAAAATCACGACATTAATTGAAAATGTTGATAACTGAAGCTTCGAAAATTTTTTACAAAGTCCTTTTTATCATATGATAAAATTTGTTTTTCTTAACTACGTAAAAACACAACATTTAACATGTACGAGACAATGGGGGGGACGTCCGGATCCCATGGACCATGAGCCACTGCTGCGTGCCTCAGTGGCAACATTTTACATTTTTCTAGAGGAGTCGAATACGAATTAAATTACTATTGCCCTCGAGGAGTTGCATGAAAAATGTATTTAATGGTTGAATAGACGAATTCGTGGGCCACTATATCGTGTTTAAGGGACCATTAACTTAGATGTTTAGTTCGTGCAACCCGTCATATAAAACATATTTATTGAAAAATCAGAATTTTGTTAATATCTTTGATTGTCGAGGTTTTAGATTACATTTAAACATTTTGAAACAGGAAAGTCGATAGTATAATTAATATGAATCAATATGGTTTTAAGTTGCCTCGTACAATTAATTATTTTTATGATATTATTAAAATTAAGAAAGTAATATAAATTATTATACAACAGAATAAGTGTTTACAAATAATTTTATTCATTCTGGGATTATATTATATAAATACACTTAATGCTAGTAGAACACTTAGCACCGTTATTTTCCAAATGTTGTTATTATACCCTTGAACTGTTATTTTATTTTTCTACTTTAAATGAATTCCATCCAAATAATACTCTGGTTGGGGATGATTGTCTCCTAGCCCGCTGGACCGGTCAATTGCCTTTTTCTCAATCGTTTTTTTTTTTTGTGACACGATTTTGGACGATCGTTTTACCATTATATAATATTAGAGACGAGCCACAGTTATTATATAATATATAGTTTATAGCGGGTTTTGGGCGTATGCTTAAACTCGTAATTAAAAGAATTAAAATTTATTCTCGCTAGCCAATTTATGTACATATTTTAAAAGCTGAATAATTTATTATCATTTCCATAAAGTATATTCAAACAGTTAGTCAAGATGTCTGAAAGTTTGTGGTGGACGGCGGGGGCGGTAGACTCGGTTTGGAGGAGTACGTATTAATACTATTATAATGTTTGGCGAGCTGGTACAGCTTATGACTGCATATAGTAAGTCTATTTCATTTATTTTTTATTGAACTTAAGCCCGGCCGTTAGCTGTTGCAGGGGGATTATGAATTATGGTTGGTAAAGTAAAGTGTTGTTACGGTTGGTAAGCAAACACGTGTATGTGTGATGTGGTTCTATTATTACTACGAACCCGGGTGGTCACCCATCCGGGAGCTAGTAGCAGCGGGCGTTACTTACTCTCAGTCGCATTCCTCGAATGGTAGCAACCAACGCCACGTCTATTTTATTATTATCAACACAATACAGTAAGACGCGATTGCAGTTATACCGTTTGTCCACGTGACCAGGGTACACTCTTTTATACAGAGTTATACTCCAGTGCCCTGTACATATTTTTTAATGTTCTGTTTGCGGGACACGAGATTCATATAGATCCTTATGACTCACAGTGTTTTAACTCTTGTGTATTATAACAAGTTCACTCTTTCTCTGTGCCCTGTTTTCGCGGGCACCTCGCAGAGCCAAGACAATGCCAGACAAATCGACGAACTTGTTTTTCAAGATCGTGGCACAATACGTATATTGTAACGTATTATACGATCGATTATTAACGCTACGTATAGGCCGGCTAACGCTGGCGGTACCTATCGTGTTATTATTATTATCTTTCATTCAATAACGAATTCATAATAAACCAATAGTATACGTCACAATACCCGTCCGTCGACCGCGTGTGCAAAATTATAATTCTTTTCAAAATACGACCGGTGAACATAATACTATACGCACGCTGCTATACGGCGTCATGCGGCGGCGCGTACGGAGGATCAACAGTTTGGAACGTGCTGTTTAAGTCCTATATGTATATAAAAATAATAATAATTGCTTTGCACACGGTAGGTATAATGCCAAATGTATATTACTGTACAAGCATCTCCTCGCGCACGGTACTTACCGCTTACCACGACCGCGGGACGGGTGTACCCAACATGACACGCGTTGTCCCGATGCAGATGTGACTTAGGCCGACTTCTCCTAGCGCGGTCCGACCGTATAGCCCGAGTTCAGAGTACCACTGCTGCAACGGTCTGCAACATATTATAAGCTGCACACGTACAAACAAATATATCTCAGAATATGATATTGAAAATTATCAATGTCTCATCAATGATATGCGTGGGTACAACGTAAAGACGATATCATAATAATAGCAGGTAGGTATTAATAATAATAGTATACGACAAAGTAGGCCTCGCTCGATGTAGAGACACCGCTAATCAGGACAACCGCTCGATCCACAGGTCGGTTCTTCGATATTGCCAAAATAAACTTACGGTGGTCTGTTGTTCGCGCGTCTGCAGCAATCGGCGAAAAGTAGTAAACAAAGTCGATCGCTTTTTTTGTTCCCAAAAATTAACTTAATTTATTTTTTTATACTGTACTTTTTTTATAAATAATAGTAGGTATATTACATGCGTATTTCTTTTCGAATAAAAAATTATTCTAATTTATTATATTTAAATAATATTATGCCTACATATATTATTATGTATTACATATGTTACATGTTAAGCGATGTTGTGTTTGAATTCATGCCACATAATATAGGTCCTATACATAGGTACTTATAAAAAAATGGTTAGGATTACAGTTACGTGGTAGACCACTGGATATTGTGAATTAAATTTGTAAATCATTTATAATATATGTTTTTGTTAAAAGTAGTAACCACGACAACGAAAACCTCACGAAAAATTGACGAAAACTCAAAATATATATATACCTATCCAACCCAAAAACATGTACATGTTACAGACGATATTCATATAATTTTATTTTTTATGCATATTATTCATTATACTATATTTTACGATTTTAATTGATTACATTTTGAGATAAACATTTAATATTTAATAAACAAAACCCGCAACCCCAGCGGTAACCGGTAACTGTATACCTACCTATATAGTCTATATAATTACTGAAATATTTACGACGCGAACTTAACACCAAAACATGAACACTGCAGTTTTAGATTTAACTAATAATTATTATTAAATTGTAGGTGGCAGTGCGCTCGTTTTACTTTTGATATCATACAAACTTTTGATTTAAACTTTTGTAACCGCATCGGATCATCTCCGCTTAAGCCCTTTGGACTAGGTATTTTAAACAAACAAAACGTTGTTTTTTATTTTTCACGTTACCGCCTGGACGTGACGTTTACCGCATGCATCACGATAAACGTCAAAAACAGTATGAGAACAATTTATGCGTCATAATATATTTTATAATAACCTGTACTCTGCAATTTGCAGAATATTATCAAGACATTTTGACGAGAATATTATTTTAGACAGGCCTAAAAATGCAACATCATGAATTGTACCCGTTTTTTTTTTCTGTCACTATACTGTGATATAATTATTTTAGTTTAAATTATAATAGTCGACGAGATAGTATAATAATAATTTTAATTTTCAAACCTTGCAGTTAAGCAATAAAAAAAAATAATAATAATAATAACTTAAATGTCAGAATCTTATTAAAATTTAAAAATGTCAAAAATAAATTGTCAACTATTATATTATGATACACGATTGAACGACAGTAACAGATTAGATATGACTCGTGTGCTGATAATGAAAAGGTTCTGTGTCCACTATTTTCAAAAATCATTTTTTGCATACATTTTCAACTGCGTATCTTTTGGTCTTTTGAACAGTTTTTCTATACATGCAATAGTTAGCGAGATATACAAAATCAAAAGGTCCTTTGTCATGACAAATTAATTAATCGTGATAATAGTTTTGGTTGGATAGAACCTTTTTATTCCGATGAGTTTATGTAAATATGAAAAGGTTCAGTCGTCGTGTTATTCAATGTTGGTTAGTATACGAATTAAAACGTTTTACCAATAACACAAGATGCGTCGAAGATACGATAAAATTATAAATTACAATAATATCGTTGGTACGGTATTTTCATAATAGTATTTATATAGTTTGAATGCAAAAACAATGTTATCGATTTAAATTAATACCAATTTATGGAAATTTTTTTTTTAATAACAAAATGTCCCATGTATATACAAGATCAGACGATCAGTTAGTCGGAAGATTAAAAAGGTTCTAAATAAAGAACTTTTTTTTCTCACTTTTTTTTAGTTCGTTTTAGATTCTGAGTGGAACGATGAATGTATTGATTTTACAATGATGTGTGTTTATTTTTTTATTTTTTTTTTTGTGTCTGTCATCACGTTTTAGGACAGTAAAAGTGCTTGGATTTTCTTCAACAGTATCTCTTCTGATAGGAAAGTGAATCTAGTTGGTACTTTGGGGGGTCAAAAGTATATAATTTTTCCAGTAGTTTTCAAAAGCGCAGTGAAAAACAAAAGAAAAATTAAGGTAAAACGGAAATTTTTACACAAAATCTGTTTTTGAAAAAATCGATTTTGGTCTTTGGTGCAACTCTTAAACAAATGACAGTAGATACATGCAATTTTTACGAATTCTTAACTCAAAATAGTTTGATAATTTTCGTGTTTTTTCCATATCTTGTCAATTTTTGAACTTTAAATGCTTATAAAACACATGACAATTTGACTGAATGTTTATATTAGCAATTTCTATATACGATAAAATTTTCAAAATATTATGATTTGTTTTGAACTGTTTAGGAACATTTTAATTTTTCCATTTTTTTTTTTCATTTTTTTTCTAAAAATATCAATTCAATTTTATTTGTTGGTTAAAAAAGTTCGAAAATTTAATAGAAGGCTCTTAGTATATTGTTTCAAAGGCAGATGAAAAATATTAAAAATCCTTAGTCACAGTTTTTTTTTTTATAAGCATTTAAAGTTCAAAAATTGACAAAATATGGAAAATTATCAAACTATTTTGAGTTAAGAATTCGTAAAAATTTCATGTATCTACTGTCATTTGTTTAAGAGTTGCACCAAACACCAAAATCGATTTTTTCAAAAACAAATTTTGTGTAAACATTCCCGTCCTTCCTTAATTTTTCTTTTGTTTTTCAAGGCGCTTTTGAAAACTACTGGGAAATTTTTACTTTTGACCCCCCAAAGTACCAACTAGATTCACTTTCCTATCAGAAAAGATACTGTTGAAGAAAATCAAAGCACTTTTACTGTCCTAAAAAGTGATGACAGAAAATATAAAAAAAAATTTTAAAAAAAAAAACACACATCATTGTAAAATCAATACATTCATCGTTCCACTCAGAATCTAAAAATATTTTTATTTTTTAATAGGTACCAAAAAAAAGTTTTAAATTTGACTTAAATTTTTTTGAATAAATTCAAAATAGCCAATTTGTAGATCTGATTATAAGAACGATTTGGACGGTAAAAACATTTATCTAAGTTTCTTTTTAGAATTTTTTAAAATATCAATATTTTTTTATTGAATTAATTTGGAACGCAATAACTTATTTTTGGAAATTTGTTGACATGGATATATTCTTAAAACTATTTACTACCTAATCATATTATAATTTCAACAATTTTCGTCAAACTTGTAAGTAGCTTCATTTTTTTTTTTTTTTTTTTTTAGTCAGTACTTTCTTGTTACACCTTGTATAGCTGAGTTTATTCGCGATTCATTCGCATAAACGGTACACCCGTTACGACATTATATAGTCGCGTGTACGGTTTTTAGTATAACCATTTTAAAATACAAAGCAATAACAATATTGCGATTTCATTTCGATTCACGAGGCGTGTGTAATAAATCATACGATATTAGGTATGTGGTTTATTGCGGGAACTTTCGGTCGTCTTTGCCGCAGCGCAGCGGCGTAGTGGAGCGAAATTAATTCAAAAAAAAAAAACATTATCGACTCGACTGGACAGCACATATATATATATATATAATATTATATAACGCAGGTAAAATAATAAATTAGATTTTGTAAAGCGTATAATATAATCCACACAGGCCGAGTCCGCAACCAACCGGATATTTCGGGTTCGGGGTAAAATGTCCCTCGACGAATTTTCAGGTTAAATACGGGATCGTCCTTTGCATGGGCACGTGAGTACCTATAATATAATGCGAATTATTAATACGACGTCGTTATGCGCGTGCACAGGCGTACGAGATGACATTATGTTTTGAGTGAGAATAAGAGGACGAGGAAAAAAGTGATAAATATTTTAAATCGTGATTTTCATAAAAAGTATAATATATATATACCGTGTGAAATCGATAGATTTATGATTACATAACGATTATTATTAGACGTATAATGTAGTGTGATGTGTACGTTTTCATACATTGTTTCAAGATTTTGTTTTATATATGGTACGCGAGTACTTATACTATAGTAAATCGTGTTATCGTTCAATTATAGTAAATTAAGTCGTGTATAGTCACTATAGTTATGAATTAGTATCTAGGGGACCACCTTCGTTTGTAATAAACGTTCATGTTCACCTTTTCGCCGATTCACGCATCAAATTAATCGTGTATCGAAGAGTAAAAGAGTTTAAATAATTGTATATGGATATAATATTGTATAGTATTCAGTGTTTAGGCGGATAAAAACTTGGACATCTGGGCACATAATCCTAATCGTTTTAAAACAATATTTTGCGTATGACGTTATCTTTTATAAGTCGAGTAAGAATAAGAGGACGAGGAAAAAAAGTGATAAATATTTTAAATCGTGATTTTCATAAAAAGTATAATATATATATACCGTGTGAAATCAATAGATTTATGATTATATAACGATTATTATTAGACGTATAATGTAGTGTGATGTGTAAGTTTTCATACATTGTTTCAGGAGTTTGTTTTGTATATAGTTACGTAAGTACTTATACTAGTAAATCGTGTTTACCGTTTATACTAAATTTACTCGTGTAGTTATGATGAATTGGTATCTAGATTAACACCTTCGTCGGTAATACGATATAAACGTTCAGATTCACCGTGTCACTGATTCGCGCATCGAATTAATTTAATTTTAATCGTGTGGTTATTGAAGAGTTTAAATAATTGTATATGAGATATAATATTATAGTATTCGGTATTCCGGCGGATTAAAACTTGGACAACGGGGCCATTAATCACATCGCATAATCATAATCGTTTTAAAATAATATTTTGCTCATAACATATGCATATCGCATAATATTGTATAATATATTAAAAGTATACGTCCTCTGATATTATGACTAGTGATTAGCATTTATTTTGATACTGCTACTGTCACAGAGACGTTTATCGCTCCAGTCGAGCGATAAATCTAACTTTACTTATAATATATAACAAGCATGAACGTATAAGTAGGTATATATATAAATTAGTATAATATATTTTCGTAATATTATGAGTTGCACGCTGTAGCATCAGATACCTACCTATATTTTATTGAAATTATTAACAATTTTTATTTAAAAATTTTATTCGTCGGGGAGAATTCGTGGAACGGAGGTGCCTCGAGTGAGAGCCCCAGAAAGAGAGATGGAAAGATTAGAGTTGTGGGTGTGTAATAATATAATAATATCCATCGTTGATAATTTTCAAATTGTCATATATGTGCCTACGTCCCACATTATATATATATATATATTATATTATATCCACGAGAAGTATAATAATAACGGCGAGCTTACTAATAAGTATATCTAATATTATATCGAATCGAAGTGATCGATAACCGATATTTCTTTTTCATTTAAAACGGCGTTATTTTAATATGGATCTAAGCGAATAAAACGAGTGTTTAAACACCGGAAATGCATTTTTAATGCCATTATATCATGTATAGAGCCGTGTTAACCAAATACACGCATAATTAAATTACAAGATTCTCGTCAACTCGTCGAGAGAATAAATTTCTCGTCCAAATTGCTTTACATCCCATAATTTGGTAGCGAACGTACCTATGTAGGTACCTACAGCTTACGTAAAATCGCAGTTCACTGAACGTCTGAACATATATAGGTACTTGACTATATTAAACTCAATATTATAATATTGTAGTGTCGATGTAATGTAAATAGGTGAAATTATAACACAGCAGATACTACCTGTTGTACGTGGCGTTAAAATATGTCTGATCGAATTCAGGTCACATTTGTGATTAAAAAACCCATGTGAACGATTTGATACGCGTCTGTCATAAAATCGAATTTTGTAATTTCGCTGTAATTAAAAATATAATAACCCTTGGTAGGTGCTTTGCAATTTTGACCGATTATAAATACATTTTGATGGTTTAGGCGTCAGTCGACTAGGTATATAATATTGTTTATCACATTTTTAATTTATACACTTTTGACTTGTGTAAAATAAATTTTTAAATTAACCAAACTGGAAAGAACATTTTACCATTTCATGATAAAATAATATTTGTTTTAGTTTAAGAAAGTATAAAATAGAAACATAAAAATATATTACAATATACATAGGTAATATAATATATAGGTATACTTATTATACATTTTATGTGTTAGTAAAAAGTAGATAGGTAGGTATAGTTACAATGCAATATTTAAGGTAATAGGCCACTAACTCATTTTCATTTTGACCTCTTCAAGGATATAAAAATAATTCATAGTGCAAGTTGCACTGTATGTCTATGTGGGGGCTCGAGTGCGACTGAAATAAAATCACATAAATAACATATATGTATTTATGTCTGTTCGTTTAGTATGTGTACAGTACAACAAGCAAAGTTATTCAATTATGCGGATACCTATGTTTTCAGTAGGTACATAATAATATATTACATAAATATTTGAAAAAGGATCATTCGTATTGTGTTTTAAACTTTTATCGGACCTGACTAGGTTTTCCATTAACTTCGTCATAATGCAATTTAGCTCATGTTAAAAGGATTTTTATGTTTTTATTTATACAATTTGTGCTTTATGATTATACATCGTGTTACGCGTTTGTGTTTGGGTTTTCGACATTTTTATATTCACAGCACGTCATAAAATCGCTGATTTTGATATGGCCGACATGGCCCAAGACGAATTAGCTCGTCGGCCAAAGTCTAACGGAACTTAAAACTTTTATTATTTTTATAAATATATAATCGTAATAGAATATTATATATATATATATATATGCTTACGGCTAGCTAAACAAATATTAACCAATAACTGCACTAATAAGAAGAGGAAAATGTTAATACATTACACTTTTATTTAGGTAAACCTATATACATACCTATACCTATTTTCTAAATGTACAAAATCCGGTAATTTAATTTTATAGTTCAATTTTCAACGATTTCTTACTTATAGGTAGTTTAAATTAAATGATTAAAATTGTATAAAACGATTAACCTGAGGTTATAAAATATTCGAGGGGGTCGTCTTATATTGTTATATGGGGCTCTGAACAACTGTCCAATTAGTCGCCATCCCATAATCCGGGTCTACTGATGGTTCTAAAAACCTAATATATCCTCATAATTCGCGATCAGTTCTCTAATCATGTCTGCTTTAAATTCACTGTAATGCTTCTTTTGATTAGATCAATAGAAAATAGAAAAAAATGCCTAGGTACATTATTAGTTTTATCGTTGGCCTCCTGATTTTTGTAAGGAATAAAACTTTTCTAACAAATCGATATTACCCGATTGATTAATATAAGTTAGTTTACGTGAACATATAATATTAAATTTATTATTAAATAATAAATAATACAATCACGCATAATCTCGCATACGAATTTCGACCACGAAACTATATAGTAGATGGGTAGTGTTTTTAAAAATATTTATCGTTTGGATGAAACGTTCAAAATATTCTACTAAATTTCGTAATTTTTCGTATTATGTGATTGAAATGTATTTTAAATTGTAAATCGTTGACTAATTCGAGTAGAGAATCAAATTTTAGTCGATAAAAATTATCCACGAAACAAAATTTTTTGAGATATAAATTAATATTCTACTTTTTTTCTATCAAACAAAAAAAACCTACAATATGCAATATTAAATTGAATTAAACGTTAAAATCAATATATTTTTAAAAGTCAGTTATTCGGTCTAAGAAAGTCTAGTATACTATTGTTGGGTAGTCTAATGAACATAATATTTTATAAGCTCTCAAGTTCATTAGACGACAAAGAAACACGTGCTTGATAAAAATTTCGTTTCACTATTATAGGTGACTACAATCTGTAAAGTATTATTTATAGGCAATGGTATAAAAATAACTTTTTCGATATGATTTAGAATAGTGCGTTTGATAAGAGGATCAAATCTGTGTAGAAAAATATAATGTATTTCAATGGATTTTGAAATTGTTGCGATTCAAGCGGTGAAAATATTTTTGGTAATGATTGAACAACCGTCGCGGAAGAGGCTCAAACCATTGTTATTGATTGTATTTAACTGTATACTTAGAAAATCTATGACCTCGGATAGGTACAAATGTTTTGGACGATGAAAAGTTTAGTCATTTCTGTAAAATGATTAATGGACTGGCATTATCCCAAAGAAAAAAAGTTAAAGAAGGTATGACTTATTGCAACTGTTCTTATTGTATATATATATATATATGTTTTCTTCATAAAAACCCACCAAATTTTAGTTTATTTCGATAATGTCTATACGTCAATGGAAGTTTGAAAGAGAGTATGGAATCTGGTGATGTATTGAGAATTTATAGAATTCAATCAATATATATTTTTTCACATGAAATGTATTTCAAATAACATTTTAAGAAAATAACAGGGCACAATATAATAAACTGGACTTGTATAAAATTTAAAATTCAACAAGTTATATAATTTATAAAAAGTAATAAATGAGTACTTACCTAACTTATTGTTAAATTCGACATTGTTTAAGTATTGTTTGTTCAGTTTGTTGATTACACCTAATATGATGTAGTGACATATATTATTATATTATATCAATTATTTCATTTTTATATTTACCTATTTATGTGGGCCCTTGTTTTATATTTTCAATCCTTAGCTATTAAATTTTAAATGTGATAAATTTTGTCGAAATTCGAACTTTAAATGCTTATAAAAAAAAATTGTGCCTATATGTATTTTTAATATTTTTCAACTGCTATTGTGACAATATATCAGGAGCCTTGTATTAAATTTTTACACTTTTTGGCCCAACAGATAAAACTTTATTGATATTTACAGAAAAAAAAACTAAAAAAATTAAAAACTGAAAATGTCCGTAAACAGCTCAAAAAGAGTCAAAATATTTTCAAAATTGTTTGATGTATAGGAAATGCTAATATAAACATTCAGTGAAATGTTCATATATCTACAGTTATTCGTTTTTGAATTACAACAATATAAGGAAATCGCTACATCAGAAATCGAATGAATATCCAATGTTGTAAAAATTTAAATTTCAAAAGCTCATAAAAATTTAATTTGACTTTCTTATAGACATTTTTTTTTTTGATAAAGTTAGATAATATATAAGGAATTTCGTATTACATTTTAAAATCTTAGATTAAAAAAGAAAAATTTTTACGAATTCTTAACTCAAAATAATTTGATAATTTTCGTGATTTTTCCATATTTTGTAAATTTTTGAACTTCAAATGCTTATAAAAATAAATTGCGACTAAGGATTTTTAATATTTTTTATTTGCCTTTGAAACAATATACTAGGAGCCTTCTATTAAATTTTCAAGTTTTTTCAACCAACAAATAACATTTTATTCACACATCATTGTAAAATCAATACATTCATCGTTCCACTCAGAATCTAAAATTAATTTAAGTATTCACGTCTGTGGTGTTTACCTACTGACACACACAAGTATTATTTTTTAATTAACGGGTACCCAAACCACCTAAACCCATTATGCACAAATATAATATATTCTTTAGGTACTCACCTCAAGTTTATTATTTTACACGAAATGTAATATATAAAACAATTGTTTTGATCGCTCCTAAAGTCCCAACCAGGAGGATACCCATCCCCTCACCGAAACGTCCTTTGGCATGCAAAGAACGCGATCACGTTTGTTTGTTGTTTTTCGTTGGATTAAGTTCTCTTAAAATATATAATAAAGTATGTAGAGAACTACCTACTCGTTTCGAGTGCCTACGTGTTGCATGCGAACACACCTGTTTGTTTGTATGGTCGTGCGTGGCAGGTTCTATATAATATACCTTTTAAGTGTTTAATACAAAAATAATAACAATTTATAATCAACAACATTTTAAAAAGAAAACAACGAAAATACCAAATTATAATTTAATATTGATACAACGATGAAACACTCTTAAGCACATACAATATAACACTTCGAAGATGATGATATCCATCGTAACCTAATCTATTATTAGTTTCTTTTGTTTTATTGACGTTAAAATGATTTATTGAAATACCGAAATAGCATCCAAATCGAAATAAATAATAATATTATACGATTTTTTTAAAAAAAACTTGTAAAACTTAAAAAATGTTAACACAGGATAAAAAAAAAATACATGTATGTGTTACACGTGACAAAAGTGAATACTTAAATTAATTTTTAAACTTGATTGGAATTCAAATAATAAAATTGAACTCGACTGGATGGTTGTCGACTGTAAAATAATGCAAACATTCAATAGTAGAGCGATAATAGTTTAGAAAAATAATACCTATTATAGGTACGATGAGGTACCTAACCAAGAAATATATTATAAATAAATTCTAAATAAACATTTATTTTCCACTCAGACAGCTCAAATTTCAACCACAAGTCGCAATGATTACCTAGATTTTGATTCTTTACTAAATATTCTAATTTTTCACAGCATGTACGAGGGATGGATCGAGGCACATTTGTATAATTGTACTTGGTCGATTAATTATTTAAGTTAAAAATGTAAAACGTGTTAAACACAAACGGTCCGCTGTCGCCGCCTGTAAAGTATTCGCTTCAAAAAATGAATTAAAACCGTTTATAGTTTAGTAAAATAAAATAAAACTTTATCATGCATATTATAAAATTGTTTTTTTTTCATTAAAAATATTTTCAATCTAGCTGGTATAATATAATAAAAATTTAAATATGAAAATTTGATTGACGAATCAGTAATTGTGCGCCTACAATATAAATAGGTCAGCACGAAATGACAACAGCAGACAAAATAACCATTTGTTATGTTACATTACTTGGCAGCAAAAATATGTAAATGTGTTATTGAATAATAACTATAAATTAAGTTCTAAAATATAACTCGTAAAAAAAAGTTTCCATAAAATCTTATTTCGTGAAAAATAACCAAAATCGATTTTCAATAATTAAAAAGGTCTATCCCTTAGATCTAGTGGTTTTTTTTTGCGCATTTTGAACAGTTTATTTTTGTTTGTAAAATACTAATAAATTCGACTATGACAGAGGAGCTACTTTATAATGACACTTATAGAGCACTTTTTTTTTTAAAAAGCAACACTTTTTACGTGACAAATAAAAACACTCATCATTGTAAAATAAATAGCTATTTCTCTCTCCGCGGGGAAACCAAAAATTTGAATAATTTTCGAATTTAAAACCTTTCAGACACAGCCTCTGAATATATGACCACTCTAACCTCTCATATTAACCCCGTTTGCTTTAGCTATCCGCGCCCGGTTATAGTCTTTTCGTTATTTTTTCATCACCGACAACTTTAAGCCTTAAAATTTTTCTCGCGATACAATTGTTTGAGAACTGAATAAGATAAAAAAAAAAAAAAGAAAAAGAAACAATATAACAATAGTATAATATTATAATCTGATAACGTTCAGATTATATTTTATACTGCACAATATGTGCTTGTGAAAACGACGTAGGACGGTTTGGATGCCACTTTTGATGCGAATGTAAAACGCATTATAATAATTTATAGTATTAAATATATTAAACGCAATCGTCATGATAACTAGGTAGTAAAATTCCAGTAAAAAACTCCGACTAGAAAAAGTTTTATCGTCAATTGGCAAACTGTAGGTACATAAAATTATTAAAAAGGTACCTACTGCGAAATGTTTAGAGCTTTTCAACATTCTTCTACACAAATATTACGTTTTCGTCATAATATCATATATTTCTCAAATTTTTTTTGCACATATTTTTAGTTTTTTTTTTTTTTGTTAAATCTGATTTCACACATCTGGTGCACGTCGGTGTTCAAATATAATTAGTAATTATCACTATTACATTCAATCGCGGTTATCTGAATAATACCGAACAGTTCTAGTAACGCATATAACCATCTGTATCACTGAAAAAAAAATGAACAAAAATATTTAAATCATAATCAAAAAGTTCCGACTAAATCGATAAAATATTATCTTTTCAGGGCGAAAAGGTGCGAACTATATAAATAATTTTTATTTTCTGATTGAAAAAGTTTTATACGTGAAACCTTTTAATTCTAAAAATTGTATTTCAGTTTTTTTATTATTTACCCGATAAATAACTTGGCAAAAACAAATTGCCGCTAAAGTTGCGTGTTCTATATATGAAACTTTCATCTCTCTACTGCATCAAATTTTCGTAATTTAGTTATTACGGGGAAGCAAGTTATTTATTTTATTTCTAACTGAAAAACGGTCGCCTGAACAATTACGAAGCTTACGTTATAGGACCTTTTCATTCTGAGACGACAATTAATTGCTTGTGAAAAATATATTTGTCAATTTCATGCGCGAGCCAGTACACATGCGACATACTTATATAATCAAGCTGTTCGTTAAAATGTACGATCCTGAAAATTATTATCGATTTCATTTTGTGGACGCGACATTTGCGCACAATAATAAAATTAATTATAATATAGTACCTATAACTCTCCCTGCACTATAAACCATATACCTAATATTTAATATTGTTATTACGAGTGCACTTAAAATTTATATTATATACAATTTACAGCAGCAGCAGCAGCAGCGACACACGCGCCCCACGCACTTTGCAATGAAGTTTGCTGCAGCAGTCATATTATTATTATTATTATACCTATAAGCGAGGCGATGAAATAAAAAATTCCATTAAGCGACTGTTGAGAAATTTCGCGCAGCTATACCTAGGTATAACGACAAACCCGCCGCCGCTCTTATCATCCGCGGCGAACGAGGGAACGTATCTCGATAAAACCCTATACAACACGATAATAATGATCTCATTCGATCCTAAATGGTACGGTATCGTCATAGGTTTAGGTACATAAAAATCGTTTTAAACGCATGTACAACACTCCTATACACACACGATGTACACAATATTATACAATCCAAACGGTTTTTTTTATTATATAATATAATATTTTCTCTAGGAGCAAGGAAATATAGGTATACGTATACGACGAAAATAATTGGTAACGAACGAATTACCGAGGGACTTCCGGCCCGAGTCAAAGACGGTCTGAGTAATACGCACTTGATATTATCATTTAATTATTAGGGCCCCCCACCCCCGGATGTTGATGATTTTTGCATATTTTTTCGGAACATGATAGACGATGTACCGCGATAACTAGCTTATAATGCGTTTCAATAACATACGAATCTATAAGATTTTTTTTT
>WHPZ01581577.1:16328-30553 GCA_016617965.1 Macrosiphum rosae
AAGAATTACGAGTTATTTATTTTTTATTTTCCGCCTATAGCACAACTTAATTTTTCCTTCCTACTACAAAACATACTTAAAACAAAATCATTTTGAATTGTTTCTAGTATTTCTTGATGTTTTCTAACCAGTTTTTAAATTCAAATTTAAATCAAAATCACGTATGTTTATAAATTGTAATTTTTAATTTTATATTTAATACAAATCATTAATCTTAATAGTCTTATGACTTATAAGTAATTAGGTCATTAACATATACAATTGTTTAGGTCATTTTTATTGGGTTTTTAGGGTATCAACATCCGAGCCCTACTTATTAATATATCTATTCTGGCACGTATTATTATTTTATCTATAATATGCGAGAACTATGGTAAAGTTCGCCAAATTGCTCTACATAATGTCCTTCAAATCCCCAGCATAAAACAAACTGCTATCGAATATTATCTAAGCTTACACTCCAATATGGAAAATCACTCAAACACCACCATTGCTCAACAACTTAATACCAATGCTCTTTCGGACAACCCAGCCAGACACCTTAAATGCGAATGGCCCAGAGGCCAGAGACCTTCTCAACGCACATCAAACTTAACGTGTTTATCTCTCCCTAAATTACCATCCACGTAGGAATTTCTAATGTGAAACTCCTACTCATTGTCTTTTTCTCACCTCCTCATTTTATATTCTTTCATTCGCATTTACTCATTGTACAGATTGTAAATTTTCACAAAATAAACGACATTTAAAAAAAAATAAAAGTATTTGCCAAAAGTCTATATGACATATAATATACATATAGGAGATTATAATATTAATATCCAAATAAATACACTGAACCGTCGGTGCAGGCATAAATAGCTTTTCGCAATTATTATTTCGTTTCCTTATATTATTATATTGACATTGCGCAAAATATAATATTATATACCTACCCTAAGAGTCGGAACGAAAGATCGGAAACATTTAAAGTCATAACCTACAAATGCTATATAGGTATAGTAGGTACTTACGAATCTTATAATCAGCTTAGACAATTTAAACAGGAAAATGTCTCGTAACATAATACGCAAAGTGATGAAAGTTATACACGACGTTTTCGTGAAACAAATAGTTTTTGTTTAACGTTTGTGTGAAGTCCGACGTAAGTAAGTTTATTTCCTAGACGGCCGTGCAACACGTATTGTAGTGGTGCCTAATGAATAATGATCGGGTGACACGACAAAAGCGATAACGGATTACACACAACAATGTTCATTTGCATCTCTGCAGACGTTTAAAATATAAATTAAATACAAAACGCCCATATAGACGTTGCCCTTTTAATCACAACTAAATCACTCCCACTTAACGAAATTAATTATTTTAACGATTGTTCGCCGTTTTCAATTAAAATTCAAGAGATTAAGATTAAGCGATTTTAAAGTAGGTAGGTGCTGCCGATAAATATTATGGGTGATCTGCAATTTAGATTACGAGCAGAACGATACATAAATTGATGTTACGATGATTTGTATAAAAAGGATAACAATAAGCACTATTATAATCAACAAAAATTATGCCACACGCCACTTCCGATTTTTTGAGGAAATTACAAAATGCCCTACCTAAATTTGATGAAAAATAAAATTATTGTTTATCACTAGCATTTACGCTACACAAATGTATTTGTATGCATCGTCGTACCTATTATAATTAACGTATAAAATAATATGCGTTCAGCTATTTACAGCTGAATATCAAATATCGTAAAAATTATAAGTTCAAACGCTCGGAAAATAACTGTTGCCGTTGAATTTTTATTTCGACCGATCACGTTTTTCAAAGTTATAAAGCTAAAATATATATTATCATTTATACCGAATTCATATTGAAATTATTAAAAACAAAAAAAATTTAGTGCATTATTCAGAATTGTTAGGTCATAAAAGCGTTCTTATTGGGGTATTAAAATCCCAGTCCTATATAAGTGTACTATTATATATTTATACAATTATCAATTATTTAATTAATATGCGTATAATGCTATATATAAACCCTGTGTGTGGCTTGGCGAGCGCATATTTTAGAAAGTGATCATACATCCTGTTTTCAGGAGGTAGACCAAAAATTAACGAAAACCAAAATACATTTTGTGAGGTGGCTGGAACAGATCAATTGAGTACCTGCAGAAATTACTGGACTGTACAGTAAAAACTGATAGCTTGCGCCTTATACTAATGCAGTTATATGTACCACTGAAAGATTATTTCTTAGTTACATAACAGTATCCAACAGTTTCAATGAATTTCTCCGTGTCAAAATTTCGAGCTATGGTTATTTTGCCATATGAAAAATATATGATTAAATTTGTGGGAGGTAATGGGATATCCAGTGTTTAACAAAAAAACCGTCGATACTTCATTTTCTATACTTCATGGAATAATTAAAAAATATTTTGACTCTGAACTATTTATAGAAATGTGAAATAATAATTACATTTTTTAGTTTTTTCTGTGCCTAATTTCAGGTAAAAATAAAGTCACCAGGGGCGTCATTTCAACTTTTTTTTTGTTGGTGCCAAAATGTTTGCAGGCCACATATTTTTATTTTTATTTTTGGAGGGGGGGGGTCAGTGGGGATAAAAACTTTAGAATATTTGTATAATTTATTTAATGTGTCACTTAAATATATGTATGAAAATATCACAATATTATTACTATTTTTGACGAATTATGTGTAGGTACATTTAATGTATTTATTTTATATTGTACAGTGGTTTTTACACTTGGTAAATATAAATGTATTGGTATAAAACACTTTTATAATAAAATACCTAACCAATCTTAAACTACACATCTTTTCTCCCTGCTTACTCAAAATATATAATATAGCTAGCTTAATAAAACCGGAAATTTATTTTATGGGTTCCCTTCTTCAGTTCTTCATAAAGTTTGTGTTATAATTGTATCAATTATAATATTATGGGACCAAAAAACCACATCAAACATTCTTGGAAATTAAACATTAGTACAATACATTTCTTGTTAAAAAAAAACCTTCTTTCAACGTCTTCTTCTTATATTTATTGTTGGCAGGCCAAAGAAGGCGTTTTAAAAAAAAGTTGGTGCAAATATACACCCTGCACCCTCCCCCCCCCCAAATGACGCCCCTGACAGTCACAATTTTTTTTTAGCATTTAAATTCATGCTTTGATGAAATTTGTCAAAATCACCAACATTTGCAAGTTTTTACTACCTAGTTATTTTTCAGACGTTAATATCTGCCATGGTTCAAATATACATATAATATTATATTATGTAAGTAATATAAATATTAAATTATATGTTTATTCGTATTGATGATAAATCTATTTACCTATGTGCGAAATTGTGATTTGTCGAGTTTGTATTTACGGCGTATTCCTCAACAACATGTTATACCTGAATACTATAACTGCAAGTCTGCGTCTCGAATGTACCTACACGAGAATAAAATAAATATCGACGTGAAAAATGTGTTATATGGAATCATAATATATACGTTTCGTATATTATGCCTATTGTACAAATCGTTGTATATATTTGAATTTATTACAATTCAAACTTTCTCTATAAAATTTAAGGGAAAAAAATTGTAAAGCGCGCATACACCCTCCGTCGTGCAGACGCACAACACACATATATAAGTACAATATAAATATTATTACATATAAAATATAATATATAAACACGGTTTACACCGTCTCCGGGAAAATTTGATTGGAATTTACATAAATTGCGGGCGATATATACAGCTGGCATCCAACCACGCCTTAATTTGTTCAAACACGCATATATACATATAACTGCGAGTGGACCATTATGTAAATTCGCAAGATCTGAAAATAAAATTATCTATAACTTAATAATATGGTTTCAACAATATTTTCCGATGGAAATATATCATTATACCTATATATACGCCGTAATGGTGGGCCATAATATATTCTTCAGTTTGTGAACCGTACAGCACTGCTGCAGACTCCCATTTCAATTTACACCATGGGATTCGTATATATATATGTATATACAATATACATTATACATACATTGTACGTAGAGTATACACAATAATTTATAAAATAGCGATTTCGTAAACGTTAGTCAATTTTATCAGTTTCATTGCAGATTTTTGACAAAAAATAAATAACTTCATGTATACCGCGATGATGCATTAAAAAAACATTACGTTTTAGCGTTAAAGAATTGAAAAAAATCGTAAAACAATGTGTGCACTTTTATGTAAAACATTGGGGAAAGTACTTGGGTACTGCATAATAGTGAGCAAGTTGAGTCGCCAAAAATACCGTTGTGGCCCGTGGGTAGGTTGAGTCCGATACAAATAAAAGTGACCTTTGTAATGTACAGTTTTGGTCCTATATAGGGTGAACATAAATAAATAACCCTAAAACTTATGCCACCTGTTTCGATATGAATATTATGCTGCAACTACAACTACAAATATACACCATGTTTAAATACCTGAATAGTAATTGTTTTTTAGATTTTCTGTTGTCCTTAGTTAAGTTATGTTTTGAGATTGTAAATGCTTATTACCAAGTGTTATTAAACAAAAATAAAATTAATGATAATTACTAAAAATAATTATGAAATCACAAGAAAATAATTATTACAATCAGTAATGGTTTTACAAGAAAATTACCATACATGATATAAATAAAATATATACCCAATGTGCAGATGTAAGAAATATGTAAGATATATATGTATCGCAGAAACAATATCCGAATGCCAGTCTAAAAAGTACATTCTAATTTTTAATTACATTTCCGGCTTTGTATAGGTTTATGTTTATGTTTTATATAAGTAGGTATTATGAACGTCGTACCACGCGCGCAAAACGGTAAATGCTCCGACGTTTACCGATTTTTGCGTCGTCGTACACATCATAGGTACTAAATTATTGTTGAACGTCGGATATCCGTGCAAACACTTTGTAAAATAATAGTACCTATATATATAATGTTTCCAATTTCCGACATTCTCTGCTGTGATGGCGGACGGCGGTGCGTAGGTATATATACTGATTGCTTACGCTACACGTGTTTTTTTTTTTCTGGACGTCGATCATCGACAACAAAGGAAACGTATTTTATTTGTACCGTCGTGTATAATATAATGATGGTCACTCACGATTCTCGTGGCCCCCGAACGAGTTCGTTAAAATTGAAAAAATATAAGTACGTATATATTGCACACCTACATCAACACCCTCGTATATTATTGACGTTAAGTATATTATATACTGTGCTCGTCGCTATTCGACACTTCAATATTGAACACTTACTTACAACAGGGCGAATTGTTACTTTTTTTCGTCTCGTCGTGATTAGCTCTATTTGCGTATATAATATATATAGGTATTTAAAATATATATTTTTAGATACCTATATGCTAAAAACTGCTGCAGGCGACCCACTAATCATCACCGTACAAGTAATAACGATTGGTTGGACCACTTGGACCACATCGATTTTTTTTTTTTTAAACGAAGATGATAATTAATCGTACCTACGTCAGCCACCTACAGCACTGGTATAGACCACTCTCTGCAATATCACAGTTTAATAAAATGTCCATCGACCCGAATACTATAACACTCAAACAAACATCAGGCATGAATGTTATAAAAAGGTAAAAGAAATTGCATGTTACCCATGAATAATAATATATTTCTAGTATTCGTGGTAGTCAAACAATATTATTCCTATAAGAAACGTTTTCTTTGATATTTAAAAAAAATCAGAAATTCAATTCAATTTAATCAGAATTTCATTCAAAGGTTGTAAATTCTGCGAGAGGGTAGCAATGAATGCATATTTCTTTTACAATGTGCAGCATCTACCTATGTCCTATATATATTTTTCCTTGAGTCAGAAGACACTTTTTATAGCAGAAAAAAATGCATCAATCCCCTTTATTGAAGGTCGTTAGAAGCGGTGATATTGAATTGAGTCCAATTTATTATCTTAATATCTTAATTTAATTAAGTATTTATATTTGTGACAACTACTATAAGCCGGTGGCGACCTTAAACCTTGCACATTATAATATATTTTATATTTATATTACACGCATAGTTATTAGTGTGCAAGTACAATTATTCATCATTGAATTCAAATAAGTGACCCACTTTAATGGCAATAATAGCTATACTATGTACCTAGGTACATCAGAGTGACTCTGCCGATATTTTTTTATTTATACTTTTTTTCCGCAAACAACAATGCGTACAGTTGTTATAGACCGAATATACTGTGGTTTATTTGCATTACGTAGAACGAGAATAAAGTCTTTATGATATTATTATACGTATATATCAATCATCGATGAGTATCGGTCATAAATCATAATAATATCTTTCTTAATTTTTTTAACGAGTACGCTAAGGGTATTACTGCAGATGGTTATGAAACTAACGGCAATTTTTTATTCAATGTACTATTAGTGTTTTTATATAAGTTTCATTCTCGTGTCTTGTTTTTGTTTTCAAAAAAGGTTACTTAGGTAATATGTTTGATGGCCACATAACTAATAACTATATAAGCTTATTATGTAGTTTATATTGCTTAGGTTAATGCGATTAGATGTAAGGAAATTCTGTGAACAATTTTAGAATTTTTGTACACTGTACGGACTTGCCAGGTATGTTTTTACAACTGCCATATTTATTTTGCGCACATGGAGTATAACATAATCGTAACAAATTGTTTATACAACATGTACTTATAGTCATACTAAAACTCTACATAGAATCTATATAATATAGGTATGTATTAATTATATTTTATTATCATATAGCTATGTAGGTACCGGGTACATAATACCTACCAACGAGAAGACTGCGGTGAGCAACAACTCTAAATTTCGAATAACAAAACATTGTAATAGTATTAAAACTCGTTTTGAAACAACTTTTAAAGAATATAATTTATTTCTTAATAATATTATATAAATACCTCTAAACTGCAGAGAATATAATAATTAATAATTTAATAGTTTGCACTTTACATCGGTGCATAATACATAATATAGGTACATTAAAATTTTTGAAGTACGTAATCGTGTTTTGAGGTAGGTACCTATACCTACTTAATTACAATTTAACCACAATGTCGTCGAATTTCCTCTCTGTGTATTAAAATAAGATTACAATCGATAAAATATTGTACCAAATCGCTTAAAAATTAATAAAGCTATAAAATAATAATAATATATAGATTGATATAGATTATATAATATATAATACTGGATTATATACACATATATTGTAAATTGTAATAATAATAATAATAATATAATGCCATATAATATACGTTTTAGGTAGGTACCTACAATTTATGTCAGTTTCATAGATGAGATTTAACAAAAAAAAAAAATCGTGCATCCGTCAGCCAACTATATACATAATGTAAATATATACGCAACGGCCTGCAGGGTAAAATGTTTGTTTGTTATATATATTAGGGGGTGGGTACTTAGGTATATTATATAGTATTATATACGTTTTATGCAAATCGTTTCGTTTGCATTCAACACGGAATTCACCAAACACAATTGTAATTTTTCCTTCTTTTCTCTGTACGTAGGTACAGGCGTACAGCCGGTGTACATTGCATGGCGTGAACGTGACATGTATATATAATATTCTGGTGAGGGTGCGTGTAAGTAAGTCCTCATCATGATTGTTATATTTTTTTTCCCAGTATAGGTATAAGAGGGAACATTTATTTTTATGAAAAAAATATATTCACACATTCAGATCCGTGACAGTAAAGTCGTATACATTTAACATCATATGGTATATACCGCGACACCGCTATACTGATAACTAGCGGGTAATCTACAAAATCATAACCGACCGATGATAGGTAGTCTTATGTGACTTGGTGACCTGAGAAGACAATGCAACAAGTTGATATAAATACATTATTCAATAGACAGATTGACCTGTTGCGCTTTACACAGAATATCAAATAAATTATGTACGCAAATAGCCATAATATAGCCTGTAGGTAGTATATGTACATAGGTATAACATCGATCATCATATAGTTATATTTTATAGTAATCAGCATCTACATATAGCCATGTAAGCACATTAACTTTTATGGTACATTTGCATTTGTACATTTGCATTGCTACTTCAGCTTATTTACATACCTATATAGGCTTTTGACGTAGTTGCGTCATTTTGTATTCGAATATACGTGGACAGTATGGATGATTAAAATGTGACACCTGTTGCAGTACTTAAATTCAATTTTAATTAGGTGCATTAATAATTTATACAATTGCAACAAATAACAATATTATTGTACCTAGTTAGATACTTAAATGTGTTCTTTTAATATAATACCTACCAAAAGTTCTGCACTAGTATAAAGTATAAACTATAATTATTTGTTTTTTAATACAACAGGCGAATATTACGGAAAAATAAAAAGCTGTCCTTATTCGCATGCACCTCGTTCACCCCAAAGTTTATAAGTAAATCTCAGGTATTATCTTAATATGCCTAATGTTTTTACCAGGTGATTCTTTTATCACGAACCATTCGTTATTTCAAAAAGTATAAACTATAAATTATAATAACATATTTATTATTACAAATGTGTTTCTAGTACACACTTTATATACTAACGACGTTTTAAGCACACGTTTGGGTTATAAATATATTTTTTGAAAGGGCACTTGAATCCGAGCCCTGAATAATTAAATAAAAATATAATATGCATTATTGTCAAACCCCACCGGGTATGATAATATTGTAATATATGACAACACGTTGACGCGTTATTTTGTCGACAGGTGCCGTACGAGGAGACGTCGTGCCTGGTAGAAGTGGACTGGGAAAACGGTTTCGTGGAGACTTCCGCAAAGGACAACATACACGTGGGCGACGTATTCAAGGAACTATTGAATCAGGCGAAGATCAAGTACGACCTGGGCCCGTCGTTGCGGCGGAACTCGGCGCGAAGACAGTCGTTGCCGTCCGGCGGCGGTTCGGGCCAGGGGTCGATGGTGCCCACGCCGGCGCAACTTGCGCACCTCCAGAAAAAGGCGAGCGGCAAAGACGACAGCGGCGGCGGCGGCGGTGGAGGTGGAGGTGGCGGGAGATCGAAGCGCAACTCGTGTTCGATATCATAAGGAACGAAAAATATTGAAAATTTGAAGAATAAAAACACAACATCAAACGAAAAACAATAAAAACTACCACTACTACTGTTGTACAGGGTGTGTGTAGGAGTGTCATAATAATTATATTCGCATATTATGCCTAACTACGACTGCATTGTACAATAGGTATACTCAAATACCACCGTTAAATACATAATTATATATCTCCAATCCAGACGACTACCATTACTAATTACTACTACTAATTACTACTATAGTTACTAATGTTTACTATACTGTCTACTACTACTATACCATAACTTCTTCAAACTGTAAACCTATTTCTACTATACCTACTACTACTACTACTGGCTACTGCTACTGCTATAATTATATTAGTTATTACCGTTAACCGCGACACGCCTCGTGACGGTTAAATTCTAACTTAACGAAAATATTTTTAAAAAAATATAAAAAAACAAATTAACTTAATTCGTGGGTACCTACCGAAATTCGGAGAGTTTATCGGAGGTGGTTACTGCATATTATAATAATTTGTTGATGGTTAGTATCCCTACATTTAAACAATAGCGTGTACATAAGGTCTTATTATTATTACTACTGCAGATGGATTTTTTTCGTTATTTTACTCGACTTGGCTTGTTAAAATTTTATTATAAACTATAATTATAACTCATTCGGCTAATTATAGGTTATATATTTAAACTTTTAAATGTTTATGGTTTATTTGAGAGTAAATCTAATATTAGCAGTGTATAATATATATTATTGTTAAAGCATTGTATTTATAATTACCTACCTACCTGATTCGCAAGGACGAGGAGTGCGTTATATAAGGGTTGTAGAAAAAATTACCACTTATTGTATACCTACCAACGAAAATTTGTAAATTAATTATATTTTAAATTACGCCCAAATATTTAGTACACGAAAGAAAACATTCAAGTCTTCAATGTTGAGGCCTACGGTGATATAGGAATGTGATTAATGTGTATAAGTGCCTATACGTGTATTCGATTTTTAGAGACGAACCATCGGTGCCTTTTGGATTTTTCATCTGGACCAGTAAGATTATAACGAAAAACATATATAACCTGACCAGACCAGACCGCGGTGTAAGCTACCGGTAAAGTTCCTCTCGGAAAGACACGTCTGAGGGTTTAATACACACGTTGTATTGTTCAAACTTCGTTTTCTGCAACACAGCGGGTGTGAGTGGATATAGTGCTTCCGGTTTTCCGTCGCCTGTGGGTCGAGTGAAAAACGAAAAAACGAATTTCTCTTTATCTCATCCGCGCAGATGGTTTTTACGCGTAGGCCAGGACTTACCTGAAAAGGATTCAGTCCGTAAGTTTTCAGAGTTAACAAAACTTGTAAATTGTAGATTAGTTGGAAAATCAACTGCTTCTGCTCCGTCACTCTATCGAGTCGAAAAACTTCATCCTATAAGTACACCGCGTCAGCAGGAAGATCTCGGCAAGTCCGTTCTCGTCCGATAACCTTTTGAACTGTTACTATTCTGTGTCGGAGATAGGTTCATCGATTCATGTAATTTTTTCATTCTTTTAAAATGTACCCATATGAATACGAAGTGTAACTCTACATTTTTAAGAGGACGTATGCCGTGTTGTCTCCGTCTTATAAACGTACGAAGTGGCAAATTCTAAGTTTACAATAATACATTTTACTCTATAAATTATAAAATTAGAATGAATTGACCTGTTATACAATGTAAATCTAAGATTATTATTTAGGGCAACTCAGAGTCTTTTATTGATATTTGTATTATGAAACAAGTTATGACCTGTCGAAACTGTACTGCAATTTTTGTACATTTTAAAATAATCATAACTCGCTTAAAAATAATAATATCAATAAAATCCTCCGAGATGCCCTAGACAATAATCTTACATTTAATTAAAATCATGAGCCAATTCACTCTATAGTTATATAAATAACAGAGTAAAATGGATTATTGTTAACTTAAAATTTGATATGTTGCATACGTTTGTAAGACGAAGACAACACATGTGGGTGTGGTGTCCTTAAAAAGATTTAAAAGTCCATTTTAGTAATATAATATTTCCATACTGCACTAGTTTTGTATAGAATGACGAATGTTTAGTATCAATAATAATTGTATACTTATATTTCATAAATTTGTCTACAATTTAAAAAGTAGCTAGTAATCATATTGACTTCCATACAAATTCAAAATTGAAATAGTTCAGTTATGTGGGCGGTACGTATAGGTAGTATAGAGAAGAAAATTACACTAAACTATAATCAAACGCATTATTGAAATTATTATTATTATTTGGCTCGGTAGGTGGGTAAGTGAAATAATTTTAAAAATGTCCATGCATGACGCCACTGAATATTTGATGTGTACCATAATACTCCTTATATCTACATATTATTTATAGAACCAAGAATCTCATTAAAATTCGATATTTTTACAATGTGTCCTCCGTGTCTGTCGTATGTTTGCCTACCACATATTTTACCCTTCTTAACAGTGCGTCTCATATAACAACAAATTAAAGTGTATAAATGATTTGAATACTCAATGTAAATTAGTAAATTGTCAACTTTTAGATTAGGTACCTACTGTTTCATGAATATGAATTAGCAACTTAGATTTTTAAATTATTATTATTTTCATGTCATTATTTTGATATTAAGACTCAAGTATACCAAAAACTATACTACGTATACATGAACCATATTTAATAATCATCGTGAACCGTGACTCTCAAACCTCTAATAACTATTGAAAACCATATTCCACCGCAATATATTGATAAAATAAATGTTAATGACACGGGCAAACACCGAGACAATATACCTACCCTTTATACACAGAATGGCCATCATAAGTCATAACTCTTTTCCACCAAAAGTATACCTTTCCCTTTTCCACCAATACCGATTTCCGTGAAATGAGATATTAGCTAATTTATTAAGTTAAGTGACTATTGTAATTTTTTTTTTTAGTTTTAGCAACAATGTTTATTTTAGATTCTAAAGGAAATTTTTCCCGAAAATTAAAATTTTTTCATGGCTGTTATACAGTAAGACACTATGATTAAACCATTTTTATATTGTAAGAATAATTATTAAGTAATAATAAAAACTCCGTACCGGCATCGAAATTATCGCCTACCATTTATCAATGATATTATCAAAAAAAATATGTACCTTAGCTATTGTGACTATAATATTTAAGTAGTGACACTTTGGGCAGCCATCTCACCTGGCGCCGGTTGGCCAACGCGTGCTAGTCGTTTCATATTCAATGTGTAACCAAAGTTTTTCTAAAGAATGCCTTCAGAATTTCAGATGGTATTATGTTAAAGGGCTAACAGTGTTATTGATCTGCAGAATTCAGAAGTTCAGACGGATGTGTAAGCGTCAAGCTGAAAAGTAAGAACAACAAAAAATATATATATAGTTAGGTACACCGATATCTCAAAATCCAAAAACAAACATTACATTATTATGTATTGTAAAACTAAAAAAAAAATGACAATAGGTACACGACGACGGTATTTAAATTTTTTTATGGAAACTGAAAGTGCTGTCAATATTTGCGTTGCCCATATGTATACGACAGACTTATTCTGTTTGAAAGTTTTTGACTTTTCATCACACCCGACACCGCAATAAGAAAAAAAGCTGCAACCTGCACCGTTTGCAGGTAGGATAATAATATCAGCACACTATAATAATATATATTGTAATATAAGTCGACTAATATATCGGCGTGCTTACTGCTTGACTCCAGAGTACTGATCATTGAACATTAATTAATATTATATATTTATACAAGTCGAGACGTGTAATAGGTACATATATTATTAGGTCCGGAAATTTTCAAATTGTGCGCGAGTGTGTAATGAGGGGGGGGTCGTTGTAAGTAACGATACATTTAAATGAGTCGTGGTGGTAAAGTACCAAAGACACATATAACGGTATTTATGGTACAATGTGGAGGGGGGAAATATCATAACCCCTAATCTCGCTCACCGGGCAAGCTACTGCGTTGAGTACGACCCCGTGCGCAATGTTTACCCAAAAAAATATACTAATCCGTCAGCCAAGATGTAGAATAATAAATAATAACAGCCACACAGTGCACACAGGTAGCCGATAATGATAACATTATCTGTTTATCATAATATCTGCAGACGCGTGCCCGAGTCTTATTCTGTACGTTCTATATATTATATTTTATCATATCATTTATATATAATGTAATATACATCGAATACTTTTATAAATATTATACCAAAGCACCTATTGGAATTACATTTATAAGTTATTTATTTTAAAAATCTATAACTATTTCTGCTTAAATTCGCTATACTTTTATCGTGTTTAAATAGAAGAGTAAATGACTTACTGCTTGACTCCCGAGTACCGATCATTGAACATAATATTTTATAAGGTCCGGGTAACAGGTATTTATTACTAGAGGTCAGTGGCGATCCGGGAATTTTCAAATTGTTGGAGTGTGTGTGTGTGTGTGTAGGGGGGGAGGGTCGTTATAAGTAACGATACGTTTAAATGAGTCGTGGTGGTATAAAGTACCAAAGACAATTATAACGGGATTTACGGTAAAACGGGGAGGGGAAAATATTATAACCCCTAATCTCGCCCACCGGGCAACCTATACTGCATTAAGTACGACCCCGTGCGCAATGTTTACCCAAAAAAATATGTTAATCAGGAGGCACCGCGAGATGTAGAATAATAAATAATGACAGCCACACGGGTAGTCGATGATAATAACGTTAACCGATTATCATAACATCATACTCGTGTCCGAGTCCGTATTATTATTACCTACCTGCGTGTATAATATTGCACGTTATGTTTTCGTTTAAAAACGTTTGAACACATACACAGCATAACGTGCACAAATCCGCAAAGGCATCGCCGTATACCACGGGCTTGCTGATGGTATTAACCGAACGCATTTATTAAAACGTAAAAGGTACCTACCCGCGTGTGTATGCGGTGCGCGGGCGGATTACATTC
>WHPZ01581578.1:8109-20786 GCA_016617965.1 Macrosiphum rosae
CAAAAAATAAAATTATAGTTATTGATATTTATAGAAGAAAAAACTAAAAATATTGAAAGCTGACGAAGTCCGTAAACAGCTCAAAAAAGTCATACTATTTTCAAAATTGTATGGTGTATAAAAAATGCCAGTATAAACATCCAGTGAAATTTTCAAGTCATTTTACAGTCATTTGTTTTTAAATCCAATAAAATAGTTGAGTGAATATCAAAAGTTGTAAAAATATAAATTTCAAACGCTCATAAAAATTTAATTTGAGTTTCTGGTAGATATTATTTTTTTTTGATAAGGGTAGAAAAAATTTTGAGGAATCTGAGATTACATTTTAAAATGTTAGATTTAAACAGAAAAATTTTTTTTTGAATTTTTACTCAAAATATTTTGCAAATTGTTGTCATTTTTATGTATTTTGTCAATATTTGAACTTTAAATGTTTATAAAAAAAATTGTGACTATGAATTTTTAATTTTTTTTCATCTGCCTTTGAAACAATATACTAGGAGCCTTCTATTAAATTGTAAAACTTTTTTAACCAACAAATAACTTTTTATTGATATTCATAGAAAAAAAAACTAAAAAAAAATGGAAACTGAAAATGTCAGTAAACACTAAACAGCTCAAATAAGTCAAAAATATTATTGACTATAGACAATTCTAATATAAACATTCAGTCAAAATGTCATGTATCTACGGTCATTTGTTTAAGAGTTGCACCAAAAACCAAAATTTATTTTTTCGATTTGCGTACAAATTCCTGTTTTTCCTTAATTTTTCTTTTGTTTTTCACAGCGCTTTTGAAAACTCCTGAAAAAATTTAACTTTTGACCCATTAAAGTAATAACTAGATTCACTTTCCTTTCATAACAGATACTGTTGAAGAAAATCTAAGCACTTTTACTGTAATAAAAGGTGATGACAGACAAAAAAAAATTTAAAAAATAAATAAAAAATAAAAAATAAAAAACACACATCATTGTAAAAAAAATGCATTAATCGTTCCACTCAGAATCTAAAAAGGTGATCAATTTTTTTCAAATTATATGAGGGGACAAGGTTTTTGAAAATCAACAAAGGGGCCAAGGATAGACAAGGTTAAAAAACATTGTCTACATTTATCAAAAAATAAAATGTCAATTAATTATATTTTTATGCTTGTTTCAAGTTAACATTTTTACAACGTTGTGAATATCCGATTTTTCAAGTAGTGATTTTCTTATTTTATTGTAATTCTAAAACAAATAATTGTATATACTTGAAATTTAAACCATACTATATTTATTTTATCAATTCCTAAATTTTTCAAAGAATGTTGACGGACATTTTCAATATTCAATTTTTTCAGTTTTTTTTTCTATAAATGTCAATGCAATTGTATTTTGTTTGGTCAAAAAACGTGAACATTAAATATAAGAATTCTTAAATTGTTATAATACATAGGCGCAATTTTTATTTTTATAAAGATTTAAAGTTTGAATTTTGAAAAAATGTATCAAATGATGATTTTGTTGTAGAAAATTTATAAAATGTTCAAATTTTATTGCTATGGATTGAATATTTAAAACAAGGTTCCTCATAAGTAGGTTATTCCGTAACCAAAAAATCTAAAAATACAAATAGGTACACAGTTTTTTTTTTATGGTGATTTTATGTTCAAATTTGAGCGAAATTAGATGTTTAAACGAAATAGAAAGATTTTAGTTTTGTGTTATATTTTAAAAATATTTTTCGTGTCTACTTGAAAGTTTTAAAGTGTGCTATTATATACAAATACTTATCTTTTATAATAAACAATTAATAATAATTCAACTTAACCGACTGCCGTTTTAACAATAACATTATAAATATAATATAAAATATCCTAGTCTGACAAACCGTCTCCGCTCAGAACCGTTTTTTGTAAATAGTGATATTAATATTATACATTGAATTAAAATTTAACACCATTCATAACTGTCACCCACTTGTAACCTAATATACAGTTATCCACTTACCTGTTTTTATATTATTACAAGGTATTTTTTTTATCATTTTTTGATGGAATTTGCAAGTATCCAAAATTGACCTGTCCGTTTTTTGAGCGGAATTTACGCAATTGTATTAGAAATCCACAATTAAATGGCTTCGAGATAGGTACAAATCAGATTTAAAATAATTATACTTAATATGTCCATGAATAGCAAATAGGTGTACACTAGCTGTTGTTTCGTTTGTAACTGGATCTGAATGAGCTTAGTTATTAAGCTCATGAGGAGTAAAATTAATGTTCTATGTAGGTGACGTTATTACGGTGACGGTATTACGCTATCAGAGTATAAGCTAGTGCTATAACTATAACTACAAAGTGTAATAAATAATAACTATCTTCAAAATACTAATGGTATTTTCATCTAAAAATAGCGGGTAAGTAGATGTTGCTCGGCTGTACATTAGGTTACAAGTTGGTCACTATAATGAATGGTATTAAATTTGAATTTAATTACATAATATCATTGTATACGAAAATCGATTCTGAGCGAAGACGATTTGTCATTCTAGTATATATCATATTATATTAATTAATATATTGTTATTACTTATTTTTTATACGGTAGCCGGACAGCCTGTAAATCGTATGATTATAATAAAATTACAAAAATATAACTCAAATCGTCATTCTTCGTTATTTAATATCTACCTACCTGTGTCATTTTGTGGAAATTTGAACTTGTGTGAATTGGTGTGAAATTATATTATTCTAAAGACTCATGTAATCGTGACTGATTGATGTACTTATAGTCAATAACCTATAAATAATAACCAAAAAATCCATATCATATAATCTGAATTTAATTTAATTTTTGTTTGAGATTTCTTCAAATAATTTAATATGTATAATACATTAACATATTTAATGAATGAGGTGAATCTAATTGCTTATTAGTAAAATATAAACATAGGTAGGTACTTAAAATCGATCATTCCATCGATACATAGACAAATTGTATAAGCAAACAGTTTGCATATTTTAATAAAATCCACACATTCCAGATGGAATTACAATTCAGTGTGTAGGTATAAGTCATTTTACTAGGTAATCAAAATATATCTATAATGATAATACGTATAACAATCTTCTTATTTGAACGTTAAAAAAAGGTTGTAAAAAAAAAAAATATAATGTTTTAAGCAAATCGTAGGTACCTAGTGCAAATAATAACATTTTTCGATATGCTGCGAGTTGTAATAAATTATTACATAAATGTAAAAGGTTGTCCTAGCTTTTTCCTGCTACGGTCATCACATTTTAATAGAGATCATACAAAACTATATCAGGATATTGCTCATCCCACACATTTATTTAAGAAAGGAAACCTTACCATCCACGAGCATGGTTCGTGGAATCGGACACCCGAAACTACAGTGAGTAGGACATGACATAATATCCGAACCTGATTAGACGATATTTTTAACCTGCGGGCAATATATTTGTTGTGATTTTATGTTATTATTGCTTTGAAAAGCTTTGTTAAACATAAACCGTATAACACGGGTCTTGTATAACAAGTTGGAAAAGCAATGGCAAAATCAAAAAAAACTAAATATATGATTAAATTGATTAAATCTCAAACCCGTAGGTATCTGTAGTAATAAGGTTTGCTAGTCATGACACAATGACCAACGAAAAATATATTGCCAAAAGTCATACATAGAACTCGTTTCGAATAAGACAAAGACGCGGGCATTAGTATAAATCACTCTGCTGAAAGCAGATATTTTTGTTTACATAAACATAATAATGACAAAGTTAAAACTTGATATAACATAAAGTTAAAAGTGCAAGTTATGAAACGTATTTTATAATTAATATATTACAACTTGTGGTTAGATAATATACGTTATCCTGGTCAACTTTTCACAAGGAAACTTAAAAAAAAATTTTCAGTTTAACAATTGTTAACTTATTATTACTTACGGAAATTCGGGCGTAGGCAGATTCGTTTGTTGTATTATTTCTGACTCTCTGATGAAATGTGTATAGATACTTGAAGATACAGCCCTCCTTATATTTTTTTAATGATATACTGCAGGGTGGTATAAGTACTTCACCACTTCGATGAGTTACTTGCTAAATATTGGTTTTCGTTTGAACTTTATAGCATGAAAGTTTGGGGCTTCAAAAGTGTGCAAACGTGACAAACGGGCCTACATTAAGCAGCTAAGAACATCTTGATGTCATGATGCTGAAGAGCGCCGAAGATTACACTTTGCACCGGGCCCGATTGATGGTGGTCCGTTTGTAATGTTCTTTAAAAACTGCGATGGCAAATAAATTGAAAATGATAAGTCACTTTTCAAGCACCTACAACTACGGGTTTGCCTGTTTGAACTTGTACAAGTGTGAAAAAAACTGTGTGTTCTATTGACATTATAAATGTGCAACACAAAGTCCAATGAATATAATAACTATCAATATGATTGATAATTTATTCATCGATGATTGTCGTTTAATTGGTCCTCGAAGTGGGTAGGTTCTAGAACCGTTCAGTATACTACAACATTGACGAAACACGTATAACAGTGTTGAGGGAGTAAATACTTGTTGTACTTATATTATTACTAGCTGATCCTGTGCACTTCGTTGCCCGTTAAATGCACTAACTCTATATGACTCAAGCTTTGTTCAATTCGTTATTTAATATTCGGTATATGGTGTACAAAATTTATCTTAACTTTTTGTTACCTGGATTAAAAATTCTGATTCGCAGCAGTATATTATCAGGTAGGCAATCTACCTGCGGTATATCGCGGACCCAGTGCTGTCTGTACGTAAGTGTATGATTTAACTCTTAAGCATCAAAGTTATAGGTATCAAGTTTATTTTGATACAATACGGTGGATTGATATAATTAATTAATACATAATCCTAACCTAACCTAATCGTTCTGGAATTCGATGAATAAAAAAAACCAAATTTAACCCTTTTTAAATTAGCCTATTTTCTTCCCAAAGATCTACACACAAACATTCATTTTGATGCAAGCTTGTACCTTATCTTGCCCGAATAACCAATGGCAAACAATAATAATTAAATACTAATTTCAACTGTAGACTGTAACCAATGCAACTATTAATAAATAAAAATAAAATTTCTAATTTCCATCGTGAACCTCAATGTCCCTCTTTGAGCACCTATTTAAAATGCTAATTTCGGCAAATCCTTTCTTATTGCACTGTGAAAAAATGAGAAGAACCTCCATTTCAAATTTCAAGTTCGTATGTTGCGTAGTTTTTGAGTTACAGCGATCAGTGACTAAGTGGTATTTGGATTTTATACGTATAGATTCAAGTAAAATGGTTAATAATAATGAGGGTAATAGAGAATTTTGACATCTCGACAACTCTACCTCAAAATTAATCAGACGCAAATTTAATAATTATAAACGTGGCGGCTTACCAAGAAGTCAAATGTGAGCGTATATACACAACCACCCATATATTTCGTTAAAATATAACGTTTATTTATTGATCAGTTAAAAACAAATAATTATTCAAACATACCACACACACACACACAGACACACGATCTCGTACTGAATGTTGATGAGTCTACATTGAGTCAGACATTGAGACATGAATCGGTGAGCTTTTGATGTCAACGAAGATTGATATTTAATACAATTATGGCACACACACACAGACTGATTTTAGGTGATCGAATTATTGTTAGGTACATCATCGCTATGACTATAATGATATGATAATATTATTACACCTCATCGACAGTCATCGTATGTAATAATAACTTTAAAAAATAAAGGCGAAACATTTTGGTGCTGCAGTTCAAGTCGAGGATGGATGGTTTCGTACCTGGCTGTTGCAATCGTAACGACGGAACCAACTGATCTCCATGCGACCCGACTTGGACTGGAACATGGAGTACGCTTTGGGAAAGAACGTGGTGTGGCAGCCCTTTTTCAGGGATGTACTCCAGAACACCTGCTTCGTCCAACTCTTGGTCCAAGTCCGGTTGTTGCCATTAAACCATGTGACCCGGTACAATAATTCCGGTGGTCGTGGGTTAGCTCGATATTGGTTGAGGTTAGATGTCGAGTGTTGGCCATCCCGAGTGCCCTTCACCATGAACAGTCCCATCTGGATCCGGGACCGCGTCCCCCGCGACACCAGCACCCACATCAGGCCGGACTCCGAACGGACCAGGTACGTCCTGCGCTGGTTCCTAGTAATTGTGTGGAGGTCGTTCACGTTCAGCCGGTTTGTCTGAAAAGACGCGGAAAAATGGTGTTTTTTTAGGTAAACATAATATTTTTAATATTTTTATTTATAGTGTACGAATATAAGAATAGTTGGGAAAATATGTATTCTAAAACAATCACAAAAGAAAAAAAACCGATTTCTAGTAATACCACAGCAATTGAGAGCGTTGGCTTCTAGTGAAGTCTTCCGGTCTTGACATAATAATTATAAAGTTGCAGCACAGCTGTACTTTTTACAGTTGTGGTATGCATTAGGCTTATATAATAATTTTATCTAAAACATTAGGTTTTTAATATTTTTTATACGATCATAATATTATGATGGACACATAATTACATAGGTGACAAAGTGCAACCATACTAGCCTTGAACCACGGATATAGATACTATGGTTGCACGACGGCCCATATTGGATCACAGCGCTGAGCGGCGCTAAATGTTCTTATTAATTCTGACAAAAAGTCGAGTTTTACTAGCGCCCTCTACAACCACTACTGGATTACCAGTAACCAAACCTAGTTACCTAGCCACTGAGGAGCGCTAGTATGTCGCGAATTTTTTGTATGGATAATATTTATGTATTTATGTAATTTGATAAGAACATTTGACGCCGTCATATTATTGCTCGTTGTGCAACTAGTATCTATATCCGTGCCGTGAACTACAGTCATACACTGCGCGTAGAGTAGTCGTGTATCGATATCGTCATATTAATATTGTTAATAATTATCGTTACCGAAGACTCAACGGTAACACCAGGGTGCACGTTGGACACGTGTTCGTACAGCTGTTCGTACATGCCGACCCACTGACACACATGTACCAGACACGGCACATCTGGCACGTACCGACACACGGACTCGTGTTCGTTAACGTATCTAACAGGAACCACATCAGGGCACCCAAAAGACCAGTTTGAGCACGCCACCTTCACCAACGTGGTCACCTCAGCCAGTTTAATTATCATGACCGACATGCTCATGGACTTCACCATCGACGCCCGGCAAAGTGGGCACAGGGTGTTGGTGGTGCTAGTGTTCAACAACGACAGCATGCACGACTGGCAGATGGCGTGCCCATTGGAGCAGAAGCACGACATGGCAGACATCAAGGTCAGACATATTGGGCATTCCAGGGCTCGACGGATTTGCAGGGAGATGGACACGATCTCGGTGGTCTCAGGCCCCAGTGGCAAAATGGAAGCCACCGACACAACCGACGATGGCACCGAGATTACCGTCTCCGTCGTACTCGTAGTCGACGATTCTGTCGCCTCCACCGAAGTAGTCGCCGTCACCACCAGAGATGTCATCACGATCACGTTATGTCAACCACTGCTGCTAAAAGAGATACGTCTCACGATTTTCGTCTCACGTCACGTTTACAACAATCTATCTCAACACGACTTTTGTAATATATTTTAATTGGCGACGAGGATTACATATTTTCGTTCATTAAGTGTACTACAAGTGTATGTATTTATTTCAAACAATCTGGTCGTCAAGCGATTTGTTTGTCATTGAAATCACATTTTTTTTCTTAATAGTAGGTTAACGATATAGATTGTAATGTGACTAAATTATTCTTGTGGTACTAACTGAAGCCGGCTTATATTTGGGTCGTATATATATATAAATATATATATGCCACGATTTGAAGTCCGGAGAGATAAAGCGTACCCAGACCAGACCGCACACACATACAGCCAAAGACAAAAAAAAAAGGTCATATCGTATTCTTATTATATCGATATACACCTGAAAGGCCACCGCCACAGTATTGCGTTGCTGCTGATCTATCAGTCGCCGCTTTGCTTCCTGACCGTGGTCATCGGCGCAACACATTATTCCATCAAGTGTGCAATGTCCCCAGTCATGGAGTAGAACGATTGGATCGGCCAGGACTGTCATCTGGAAGTCCGAGGGTGGACAAACAACTCATTTCAACAACAATAACAACAGCAATAAAAAATAACAGTGGCTGAGACCAGGCCAACGTGGTGGTGATCCTACAGGTGTTGAGTAATCGATTATGTATTATATACTCAGGCACCTATGTGTGGGTGCTACCATTATTATTTTAACAAAATGTATAATAAACACATAATCTGTATATCAAATTACAATGTGTATCTCAATGTTTAAAATACACGTTTTTCTGACCTAACCAGTCTCGGATCCGTGGTGGTCGGTACCCTTTTAGTGTCCGACCTTAAGGGAAATCTTAAAAAATATTAAGAGGACCCTACCCACCCGGACCCGGATTATGAGAGGAAAAACATGGTTCACGAGTTTTAATACTTAAATAAGACCAGAGCAATTTGGATTGCGTCCTAAACACAGCACTCCCACTCAACTAAGTAGACAATATCATAGATGAATTATCAATCTACCTAAACAAAAGAATAAAAATAACCACATACATGAATACGTAAAAGCAAAAATTACCTCAAACCTTAATGAAATTTAACTCAATTGTCATGATGGAGTTAGTTTTTTCTCCATACATTCATTCATAGAATCCATTCAAGACAACTGACAAAGTAAGTTTCCACACACATACACTACCAAGTTAAAGTAGGTATCCTTAAAATGTTCATTAAAGAAATCCCACAAGAAATTTCCGACCAGGAAATAATCGCAGAACTCTGAGCATTCATCTGAGCATTTTCCAAAAATGGATATAGAATTCCTTTTTATACGTTAACGCTAATCAATCTTGAAAAAACCAAACAGATATACCAACTATCCAAACTCGTCTCTGTTAACGTAAAATTGAGCCGTATAAACCAGGTTCTGTTCAATGCTATATATTTCAAAACTACGGACACTTTTTTCTCCACGTGGACACTCCCCACCATGCGTGAAATGTGGCAAAGCCCACGCTCCAGAATTTCCAACTCAAAACGAAAGGCATAAATATTGTCTTCTGAAACTGCAATGGCATTAAACACAAAAACAATGAACTATAAATATTCTCAACATTCATATTCTTTATAAACTTTAAAAATCCAATCAACCATACTCAAAGTTCCAAACACTTCCCCTACATACAGGACCAAATACTCAAAACCAGAATACCACCAGTGAGTGGAACTTCAATACTTATACATAAAAACATCTTATACAAGCACGAAGATATAAAGACTTTAGTTGATTCAAGTACAAATACAATCAAAATCGGAAGCGTATTATATCAATGTCCAAAAGTCCAAATGCTATTTTGTTAATTAATGACCCTGACACCATTACCAACCAGTAGGGCCTTTTTATAGCAGTTTAAGATCTGAACACAAAACACCAGTCCTGGAACTGCCACACCAGAAACCAGGTGGGCAGAGCGCTCCATCAATACGTGGAATTGCCCATCTTATTCCATCTGTGCACCAGACTCTTCAACCAGATTATTACAATCCACCACACAGCCCTTAAGTCCTGGATATTGCACTGGTAAACATTCCTCACAGTGAATACACCCAACTCATCATTATTAGATTACAATCCTATTGTAATTACCATAAGCTACTCCCCTATAACAGTCTATAACAGTCGTCACCCCACCTGCAGAGAAGGAGATAAACTGAAGAAAAAGTTCAAACTAGTATTATTGCTAAATGCTCTTAAATTGACAACCAAACTATCGGAAATTAATAATAATGTCATATCAACTACACATCAGCCATCCAATCGGCAATTTAGAAATTCCACCAGCAAATCTCGGACCACTGAGCCACTTCCGTAGCAGTATCGTCATTAGGAGGACTTATTACAAATTATAATAATTAATTAATTTAGGAAACAGGTTGCCCGGAGGAGCACACCAACGGTGGCGGCGTTCAGCGACACACGCAATTGCTTTGACCAAACACTAGAACATGAGGGAAATCGAGGGATATGATTATATAACACTGTTGATAATCTATATTCATTATAATTGCTTGCGTTAATACGTATAATTGTTACTGTTTGTGATAATATTATTATAATTTTGGGAGATGGATTTGGTTTTGGTATTTTAAGAAGGAGTCAAAATTCAGTCGAGACAAAATCAAAAAATCAAAATATTTAATTATTTTAATCGATTTCAACATATAAGACTTATAGATCAGTTTATTGCATAATTACATACCTATGTGAATTAAATGTCTAGTAGACTGAAACTATGCCATCATTAAAATTGTCCACATTATATTATATTACATTAGTTTATTTTATTTTATTTATAAGTATTATCTATACACACAATAATTTCACATCAAACATTGTTGGCCTATTTTGAACTAACTTAATTTTGTACAATTTACACACTTCATCCATAGAACATAACACATTGTGTATACCCAGCTATAATATTTTAATAACAATCAGACATTAATATATGAATAAGAACCTTCTCGGAATTTTATCTATTAATCCTACTTGACTAGGGTTCCATGCTCGAATAATGATCGTCAATTGCTTAATATAAACATTTTATAAATGTATATTTGAAAATTCATATCAACGACACTCAATAAATCCTAATGTTCATAACGCACTTCTAAGTACTACCATATATTTAACTTTTATGAGACTTATGAAATATAACCTTGCATAGAATTAGGTACACATGTCTAAATATTTTAGATAAATTTTCTAATATCAATATGGAATAAAGACTGTCTAATTATAGGACGATATAGTCAATAAAGTCATATACCTACTACAGTTAAACGGTTCTTTTTTATTGTAAGTGATCATCCACAAATCAAATAATTCATAATTTAGAATAAATAATTTGAATGATACCTAGAAGGTAGATGAATAAAATATTATAATTAGAAACTTGTATTATATTTATATAGTGTACTATTTGATGTGACAAAATCACAGTTATGTCGTTTCATTTCCAAATATAACTAACACATGCGAGTGCATATGAAAAATAATATAAAGTATTTTCTTCAATACTAACCTAGTAATATAGTAGGTATACATAAACACATATTTTTTTTAACACATCTCAGAATAATATTAAAACGTCATGTTTCGTTTTTAAATTATTTTAATTAGTGGTACGTAATGAAAGCGTACTAGTTCACTACTGGCAGTTACATATTAATGACTGGACGTTGTTAAAAGATGAAGTGGTTGTGTGACAGTGTTGTTGAAATATCGACTTTACTTAAAAAAGACAAAGGAATTTTAGATTAAACAGACTTTGATGGTGTGGACAGTGGACGACAAAAATTACTAATCCACTACTACCGCCCCGTCGGGTTACCACTTACCCGAGTTAGGCATAAGTAGTTTTTACCACAATAGTTCTTTGATGTCGTTCACACCCTCCGTTCAAAGAGAATTTCGTATTTTTTACACGTACTTGGGTGCATACGCGTTTCAGATTTTATCTTTGGTGACGTTTCAATGTATAATTTTTACGTCAAGTGTCCGAGGGATTTAGTACATAATATAATACCTTCATCACACAAGACTCACAAACATTATAGTTTGTATATTTTTATGTAGGAGAAAAGATTATTCCCTAATTGGTTGACATTTATGTATGATTTTGTAACAATTATAATAAACTATAGGTGAGTCTAAAAAGATCTAATTGGTACATATTTTATTAATATATATAATTAAAACAAATATACGTAATAAACAAATTGATTTTGAAAGACTTAAACTAAATTAATAATGGTGAGTTAATGAGTTGTTGACATATAACTACCAAACTTAACAAGGTGTGACTCTTTTACAGTTATAAAAATGGGTTTGTGTTATGTGTATACTTATGAGAGGATGACTAAAATACATTATCCATTGTCCAATAAGAATTATTATATGCAACTATGCTTATGGTTTTTGAAATGGTGACAGAGATTGGTTACATTCTTTGAGTATGGTAAATCCAGTCATTGGTACACCAACATCAGTATTTAAACAAAAAAATACAAACACTTTACACAAGCTAAATCCACGTTATATCGA
This sequence comes from Macrosiphum rosae, assembly GCA_016617965.1. Taxonomy (NCBI): domain Eukaryota; kingdom Metazoa; phylum Arthropoda; class Insecta; order Hemiptera; family Aphididae; genus Macrosiphum; species Macrosiphum rosae. Next base: position 20,339 of record WHPZ01581578.1, read on the forward strand.
TTATTGATACTAAATAACATACTATATTTATCCCCTGAACACATTTATACAGAACAGTAAAAATGAAGATACGAGTAATACCATTATACAGAATGTCCCGTTGTGATATACTCATTAGCCGTAGAGGGGAACTCGCCCCTTGGACAAAAACCCGTTTTTTGCTGTTTTAACTATAAACTAAAATAAATATTAAAAATCATGAGATTAATGAAAATAAAATGTCAAAAAATATAAAAACAACTTTTTTGAATTTTTTACCAAAGAATTTAAATAAAATAAAATATGACTAGTCCTTGTCTCTGTAAACCTAATAAAAAAAAGTGCTCTGGTGTACAGTAGATTACAAGTGGGTCCTATATAATGGATGGTATTAAATTTGAATTCAATGATATAATATCATTGTATAAGAAAAACGATTCTGAGCGGAGACGGTATGTCAGTCTAGGTA